>JAKVIS010000776.1:0-51801 GCA_033119425.1 Bufotes viridis | reverse complement strand
AAAAGTGTCACTCATGTGGTATCGCCGTACTCAGAAGAAGTAGGGCGATGTGTTTTGGGGTGTATTTTTACATATACCCATGCTGGGTGAGAGAAATATCTCTGTAAATTGCCAACTTTGAATAAAAAATTTAAAAAGTTGTCATTTACAGAGATATTTCTCACACACAGTGCCCTACTTCTCCTGAGTACGGCGATACCACATGAGTGACACTTTTTGCAGCCAAGATGCGCAAAGGGCCCTAATTCCAATGAGTACCTTTAGGATTTCACAGGGCATTTTTACGCATTTGGATTCTCACGCTTTAGGACTCCTAAAATGCCAGGGCAGTATAAATACCCACAAGTGACCCCATTGTGGAAAGAAGACACCCCAAGGTATTTCGTGAGGGTATGGCAAGTTCACAGAAATTTTTTTTTTGGCACAAGTTAGCGGAAATTGATTTTTATTTTTTCCAAGTCTCATATTCCACTAACTTGTGACAAAAAATAAAATTTTATATGAACTCACCATACCCCTCACGGAATACCTTGGGGTGTCTTCTTTCTAAAATGGGGTCACATGTGAGGTTTTTGTACTGCCCTGGCATTTTAGGGGTCTCCGCAATCATTACACGTATGGCCAGCATTAGGAGTTTCTGCGATTCTCCGTATATTGAGCATACGGGTAATGAGATTTTTTTTTTTCGTTCAGCCTCTGGGCTGGGCGCTAGCTACCTAACAAGTAGCTAACTAACTGGCGGTGATAAGGGACCCTTATGCCCCATTCACACGTCCGCAATTCTGTTTGCGGAACGGAATTGCGGATCCATTCATTTCTATGGGGACAGACTTTGTCCCGCTCGGATCCGGAATTACGGATCCGCGCTTCCGGGTCTGCACTTCCGTTCCGCAAAAATATAGAACATGTCCTATTCTTGTCCGCAATTGCGGACAAGAAAAAGCATTTTCTATATAGTTCTGGCAATGTGCAGATCTGCAAAATGCAGAAAGCACATTGCCGGTGTCCGTGTTTTGAGGATTTGTGGATCCGCGGATCAGATCCGCGGATCCACGGATCCGCAAAACACATATGGACGTCTGAATGGAGCCTTACAAGGGGTTTGATCAATGGCAGGGGGGTGATCAGGGGGTCTAGATTGGGTGATCAAGGGGTTAATTGGTGGGGGGGGGGGTTAGTGTAGTGTTTGGTGCAACTTTACATAGTTACCTGGTCCTCTGGTGGTCGATCCCAGCAAATGGGACCACCAGAGGACCAGGTAGCAGGTATATCAGACACTGTTCACAAAACAGCGTCTGATATACTTGTTTGATGCGATTTATATCGCATCTACAGCCTGCCAGCGATTGATCATCGCTGGCAGGCTGTAGTCCAACTCTTGAGCGCGCGCGCGTTCACAGCGTCGCGCGTCTCGCGAGATGACGCACCGGCGCGTCCGATCAGAAGAGCAGGACCGCCCGCAGGACGCAATCCTCCGTACGGCGGTCCTGAAGCAGTTAAATATAGCTAAACTGAAATACCAGACACAGCCAATGGACAGGTGTAGTGCTGCACTAAATCTGCATAACCCTTTTAAAGGGGTTGGCCCATCTCACAGATTGGTGGCACATCGCTAGGATATGCCACCAATGTGTGATAGGTGCACCTGTCTCTAGAACGGAGGCTGCAAAGTGAAGGAGAGCAGACTGCACATGCACAGCCAACTTCTATTCATTTCTATGGGAACTAACAGTATATGGAGAAAACAAAATGCCCTGTACATCATGTAGCTTCTAGCACGGATTTACTGAAGCTCAGCTTCCATTCATTTGAATGGGAAAGGACAGGCCTTGAGCCGCTAGCTTGAAATAAATCTAGCAGAGCAATTGAAGCAGTAGTATAGATCTCTGGATCCATATACAGGACTGGTGCTAAGTTTGTTAGAAAGATACTGTCATGTACTATATGATATCTCATTTTAATTTCTTCTAGGAAAAGCCCTTTAATAAAGTTACTTTGTCATACTGGCATACTGGTTCCTAACTGAATATTAACTTTCCTGTCGGATATATTATTTCTATATAGCTACTAGATTATTATTATTATACTTTTATTAACAAAAAACCTGTTGAAGAACATGGACCTGCAGCGAGCCCCTTATAGACGTTGCAGAGGATGGGAGTGGTAGTGGCCCTGATGACGTGTTTTGTACTCCCTCAGGCAGTTGCTCCCTGGGGATCGATGCAGTGGAAATGTAGTTTGAAGAATGGGACTCATGAACGTATAACAGTCTCTTTTCATATGTGCAAAATACTGTATATCTTCTGATTCATTCAATTGCATCAGATTGAAAGTGCAGCTTCTGGCACCAGTTAAGGAGGTATGGAGGTAGGTTGGATGGCTGTAACTTAGTACTTGTAGGTATGTGTCCACTGTAACATTTAGAACTTTAACCGGCCTAGTGGTAGTTTAGGTGATGGGTGTCTGACTTGTACTCCCTCAACTTTCAGCAGTGTCTGAAATGCAGGATTTTTCTGTTCACTCTGCTGTCTTGTCTCTCAAGTGTTTTCTTGGGGCAGGGTTTAGTTGAGCTCTCTGGAGAATCTTTACAAGGAGCAGGAGCTCTGCAGTGTGCTTCCTTTCCTCTCGCTAGCTGCTCTCCAACTCCTACTCCTAGCAGGAAGCAGGTCCAGCCCACTCCTACCAAGAGGGGAGGAACCGGGTGGTTAGCCCTGTTCCTGCCATTTGCCATTCATATATTCCCTTACTAGAACTTATGGCCAAATAACCTGAAATACATAATGGTTTAATACACAACTATATACAATGCAATTGCAGATACCTCCAGGGCTGGGGTACTGCAGACCTGCTTGTAAAAGTGCAGAATAAGCAAGTTCTCCAATTTGATCATCCATGCCTATCAATGGTAGATACGTAGGAATGAAAACACAGTATGTGGGAGCTTTGTGAACCTTGAAGGCCATAGATATAAGGACATTATGTATTAATTTACGGTATGATTGCATAAAAAAACTTGCTGATCATCCAGTGCTGGTCCTTGAGATCTAAACGTATTGACCACCTGAGCATAGACTGTACATTAGATGGTTTTGCTTAGTTATTTGAGCGCACATGAGGAGGTAAAAATCATAAACATGCTCTCAAGTATACTTCTATATCCAGTTGATTGAGACTGAACATTTTCTCTTTCATTTGGTCATCTATAGTGCACTACATGCCGTAAAATAACTGGGCTTAGGGTACTTTCACACTTGCGTTAAACTTTTCCGGTATTGAGTTCCGTCCTAGGGGCTCAATACCGGGAAAAAAACTGATCAGTTTTATCCTAATGCATTCTGAATGGAGAGAAATCTGTTCAGTATGCATCAAGATGTCTTCAGTTCAGTCACTGTACGGTTTTTGGACGGAGAAAATACAGCAGCATGCTGCAGTTTTGTCTCCGTCCAAAATTCTGGAATGCCGAATCCGACATTAATCTCCATTGAAATGTATTAGTGCCGGATCCGGCATTAAAATTACCGCATTGACGGATCCGGTCTTCCGGTCTGCACATGCACAGACCTTTAAAAATGTGGAAAAAATAAATACCGGATCCGTTTTTCCAGGATGAAAACCAGAGACTGGTCCGGTATTGCAATGCATACAAATTGCATACAGATTGCCAGATCCTCACAACGCAACTGTGAAAGTTGAACCACATTTGCTGGAAACTGCTATTTGTGCAATGAATTCCCAGGGTTGTGTAATTTAAACCATACATCGGAGCTTTTGTTATCGCTGACTGCTTTAGAAACTTGAAGCAAGCCTGTAAAATATTGATTATGTAGTGTCAGGAGCAGCTTCTGTCTGTGGTAGGTTCATTTGCCTGTCTGAAATAGGTGCCAACGATTGGTTTTGAGAGTTGCCATCAAGATGACTTACTACCAGTGGGCACTGGACACAATGGCACCAATTCTTTATTCTGGAAACTAGAATACAACTTTTTAAGGACTGAAGGCCCTGAACTTACTGTCGCCCCATTTATATCCACTTCTAATATTCCCCATGTCAAATACCCTCCCACAGAAACCAAACAAATCTATATTATGGGACTCCAACTTGATTATAGGAGGCAGAGCTCAGGGGGCTCTGAACATCTGAATGCATAGCTCAGATACTACAAATGGTGGCCCTAGCCTAGCATATCACATAGCATGTTTCTTAAAGGGGTTGTGCTAGTTTGCAAGTTATCTCCTATAGGACAGGGGATAACTAACGGATTGCTGGTGGTCCAACCACTGGGACCACCACTGATCCAGAGAATGAGGGTCCTGTTTCCCCAGTCTGATGGAGCGGCAGGTTGAGCATGTGCCCTGCCACTCCATTCATTCTCTATGGGACCGCTGGAAATAGTAGAGCGCTGTGCTCGGCTGTCTCCAGCACCCCCTTTAACAGCACTCCTGACTTGTCTGTTTTGGTAAATAATTCAATTATCTTCAAAATAACAATTCTGGAACGTCTTTGTTTCTTAGAACTCTGTTATGAAGTTCCTCTATTATTCCTCCTAGAAATGCATGACTAAATTAACAACTGGGCGCTACTATTCCCTTTTGTCAAAGCGGTGTGGTGCTAGAGAGTCTGACACTGTCATCACCTATTGGACACCCCACTAGTAAAACCTAGTTGTCCATTTAATCATAAATTTCCGTTAGGAATATGAGGAACACCACAACACAAGAAAAGATGCTCCAGAATTATTTAATGGGTAATGCAGGTATTTACCAAATCAGACTTGTTAAGTAAGGTGACAGGTCATCTTTAAAGTCTTTAATTTATGTAATTTCTGAACAAAAAGTTGCCACAAGTTGATTCATTCCAGGGGCGTAATGATTACAGTCACAAAGGGTGCAACTGGCAGTTGTGTGCTGTCCATCCACCTGTATAATGGGAAAGGCCTAGAGACCTAGGAAAGGCTGTATAGTAATAAAGTATGGGTTAGAAGGCCTAAGGCATGGTGGTATAGTAAAGTTTGCCATCTGGACATTGGCTAATTGCATGCTGGGGGTGGGAGGCCTTAAAGAGTGGGGGATACAGTAGTGACGTACATGCAGCTGTGCACTGGCTAAGTATACCCTGCAGGGGGTGAGGTGTACTGTAATATAGTGGCCATGGTGTCATATACTGCTGGCGTCATGGCATCCATTTCTGAATGGTGATTTCAGTACAATGGCACATGACTAATGAGGTCACTGACTGGCAGCAGTGGTCACATGCCAGACAAATGAAAACAGGTGGACTGCCAGAGCTTCTGTGCTGGATTTGTAGCAGAAAGAAAAAGTGAGTAGTGTTATTATAATTTTATTTTTTCATTTATGGCTCTTTTTCAAAACGTGCCGTAGGACTCTAGTTACGCCACTGTTCATTGCAAATAATTAGTCAACAGTTAAGTTATGTGGATCCTGGCAGATATTTAGCTTGCCATTTCTTTCTGCATTCATCTGTTCAGAGAGGACCTTTCTACGTTTAATGCTAAGGGAAAGAACTGGTACCATGTCCCTGGATTGGTCAGTGGGGAAAGTTCTGCAACTGGTTATACTCCCTTGACCTATTACTTTGTTGTCGGCTTCAGGTCTCAGGTTTTCATAACTCTTTGCCATTGTTCTCATGGTTTAAATCAGTGATGCCCAACCTGCGGCCCGCAAAGCTGTGTCATGCAGCCCGCGCAGTGACCGGAGGTCTTAGACTTTTTCCTGCTTTTTATCAGCGCAGGGGGCGCTGTGAACGGCACAGGCAGCGCAGCGATGCTGCCTGTGCCTGCATTTAGAATAATTTTTATTGGATTTTTCAATTATAACAGACATGAAATTTAGAAAATAATAAAAATAAAATTAATGATAATGTAGTTGAATCAATAGCAGTATATCTGAGTCCTGAGGTCGCATTTCTTTTGTTGCGATTCTGGACTTATATTATTAGTTTACAACGTTAGAAAATAGGTTAAACAAAGCAAAGTATTTGTTATTAACACCTATAAAGTTGCATTCAAAATAGTTATTTAAAGTTAAATGAAACAAAACATTTATATAACATAAACGATATAGGTTATTATAATTCGCATTATTTTTTCTGCCTGACAGAGTGGAAATGACGATTTTCTGTTTCATAATTGCTTGTAGAGAATGAGTGTTGATGCTTTTCTTCGTTTTCTTTCTTCTGTGGTATCTTCTGGGTGGTTTTCTGCATTTCTCTTCTTATTCCTTCTCTACACTCTCCTCTCTCTTCTCTCCCCAGCTCCAGATGCGAGCCCTCCTCATCAGTTTTGTGGTTGTGATAAGTAATATGCTGATGTGCTATGTTTTGTGTTATGTTTTATGATTTGTTTGGGAAATGAATGAGCCATCTCTCCCAATTTTTTTGGCATTTATGGCCTCTTCCATGCATTCTGGTGAACGCTTGTTCTGCCACCTGATATGTTGAAACTTTCGTTATTATATCGGTGATATTAGGAACGTGAGTGGATTTGCCTGCAATAACCAATAGCAAAGCTCCGGACAGCAAGGAGCTTTGCTATTGGTTAGACTGAACGGGCGCCGGAGCGATACAGCACCCTGCAGTAGGGGTGGCTGGCGGGAGCTGGAAGGAGGAGGGGTCGGCTCCCAGGGGTGACTGAAGCAAGCTGTGCAAGCAACCCGAGAAGCATGGCGGTGGAGGAGCTGAAGCCTACAGCCTAGACATCAGAAGAAGAAGGTAACAGCGCAGGGTGTAATGTATCGATGTGCGTAATGGTAGTGCAGTGTGTAATCATCACATACTGCACTACATACATCATACACATGTATACATCACATGCCCCCTCACAGTAATAATGGCCAGATATGTGCCCTCTTTACAGTAGTAATACTTACACGTGCCCCCTCACAGTGATAATGGACAGATATGTGCCCTCTACAGTAGTAATACTCACACATGCCCCCTCACAGTAATAATGGACAGATATGTGCCCTCTTTACAGTAGTAATACTCACACGTGCCCCTTCACAGTAATGGCCGGATATGTGCCCTCTTCACAGTAGTAATGCTCACACATGCCCCCTCACAGTAATAATGGACAGATATGTGCCCTCTTTACAGTAGTAATACTTACACGTGCCCCCTCACAGTAATAATGGACAGATATAAGCCCTCTTCACAGTAGTAATGCTCACACGTGCCCCTCACAGTGTTTGCATTTCTTTCTGGCAAAGCTACATCATACACATGTATACATCACATGCCCCCTCACAGTAATAATGGCCAGATATGTGCCCTCTTTACAGTAGTAATACTTACACATGCCCCCTCACAGTGATAATGGACAGATATGTGCCCTCTACAGTAGTAATACTCACACGTGCCCCTTCACAGTAATGGCCGGATATGTGCCCTCTTTACAGTAGTAATACTCACACGTGCCCCTTCACAGTAATGGCCGGATATGTGCCCTCTTTACAGTAGTAATGCTCACACGTGTCCCCCCCACAGTAATAATGGCCAGATACGTGCCCTCTTCACAGTAGTAATGCTCACACGTGCCCCCTCACAGTAATAATGGCCAGATATGTGCCCTCTTCACAGTAGTAATGCTCACACGTGTCCCCCACAGTAATAATGGCCAGATACGTGCCCTCTTCACAGTAGTAATGCTCACACGTGCCCCCTCACAGTAATAATGGCCAGATACGTGCCCTCTTCACAGTAGTAATGCTCACACGTGCCCCCTCACAGTAATAATGGCCAGATACGTGCCCTCTTCACAGTAGTAATGCTCACACGTGCCCCTCACAGTAATAATGGCCAGATATGTGTCCTCTTTACAGTAGTAATGCTCACACGTGTCCCCTCACAGTAATAATGGCCAGATATGTGCCCTCTTCACAGTAGTAATGCTCACACGTGCCCCTCACAGTGTTTGCATTTCTTTCTGGCAAAGCTACCTGGTTCCGGCCCGTGAAATTTATACCAAGTCTAGTGCGGCCCTCAGACGAAAAATGGTTGGGCACCAGTGGTTTAAATCATCTATAATAAATACTTTTTGATTTCCTCTGACAAATGAAATACCGGTGGGAATTCCACTGTTTGGTTAGTTAAGAAAATAAGAAACAGAGACCAGAATGTTTTGTTACTGCATATGTATGCAGAGGAACAGCCGAAACTGTGCTTCCGAGACCCCTGTGAGAATGACTGGGTTGGCGTTGGATACTGGGACTAACTTAAGTCAAAGCTAAATCCTCAGGTTATGGGGTATGTCGACAGAAGACAGATGTCCAATTCCACAGCATTTACTGTGCCAGCAAAGTGGATAGGATTTCAAGAAATTTTATCCACATGCTGCAAGGATAATCTGCAATGTAAGTTTCCCTACGGTGTGCATTTAAATCTACAGGATATCAAATAAAGCCTCATGCACACAACCATATCCGTATTGTGGTCCACAAAATATGGATACCGTTTGTGTGCATTTGGCAATTTTCTCACTCCCATCAGTAGAAATGGCTATGATTTACAGAACTGACAAAAACAGGACATGGTCTATGATTTGTGCAAAGTATTGTTATGGACCCCTAGAAATGGATGGGAAGAGTGTCCAACCCGCAAAAAAAATGCGGATCTCAAATGCGGTCGTGTGGATGAGGCCTAATGCAGCAGACTGCCACATCAGATTTCAGCCTTTGCAATGTATATGGTGCAAACTGTAGCAAATCTGCTGTGAAAATACACCAGAATTCATACCCTTGTGGTTATGCTTTATGCTGCAATATATCATTATTGTCGTTGAATTTGCATAATTTATATCCCAGTGTTAAAGCCATGTATAGCCTTTAGGGCCCGGTAAGTGATTGACCCCAATTTTTATGCAGCATTGCAACCTGATAAGCCTCATTCACACGTCAGTGTTTTGGTCAGTGGTTTCTATCAGTGATTGTGATAGACATAAGGTATAAGGGAAAGATCTGCACCTGATCAGTGTTTAGAGCCGCACCTGGTTTTGGCTCAAAAATCACTGACCGAACACTGAAGTGTGAATGAAGCATTAAATGCAGGATGTCCCTTTATTAATATGACAAAGGCTCGCTAATCCCCAGTAGCATTTTTCTAAAGATTTAATAATTTTAATTTGGATGCTTAAACTGGCATTGTACCATGTTGCTCTACATTATTAACCCAAACAGCTAATAGAGGTTTGGGAAGGATTCGACTTGTCTGTTTTTATTGTTCTGCTCCTATAATGGAGCTAAACAATGGAAATAACCAACACAGATATAGCGTACCTAAACATAATACCAGATAAGTCACCATTAACCTCAAGAATTAAAATAATAAAAAAAATTACTGGAAGACGAATTATTAAGATTAGTAGTGGTCACATTAGTTACTATGTATAATTCTTCCCTATAGGCTACTGCCTACAGCAGTGTTTCTCAGCTGGTGTACCTTGAATGGATTGGCCAACCCTATAGAAATGATGGCTATCCACTGGATAGGCCATCACAATCCGATTGGTGGTGGTCCCACAACCCGCACTCAGCTGTTATGTAAAGCTCCATCCATTGTCTAGTGGACACAGCTGGTTACTGCAGCGTTACTCCCACTGAAATTAATAGGAGCAGTGTTTTAGTAACCAGCTCAGTCCACTGCAAAAAAGATAGAGTTGTCATTCCTGCACCAAAGCTACTGCAGAACAGCTGATCTGTGGGGTGCAGGTTCTTGGACCCTCACCAATCAGACAGTGATGGCTTATCCTGTGGATAAGCCATCCCCTGTAAAGGGTTGGACAAGCCCCTGTAACCTCTAATAACAGACATGTTATTAGACTGAGGCTACAGATCCTTTTTAAGGTAGGAATGGAATTAGCGATTCCTAGGGAGTGAAAACATCTTTATGGGGTTCCCCAATGGTAAGACATGTCCTAACCACACAGCAGGACAAGTTACTTCACAACACTGAGCTAAAGAGCTGCCTCATCCCCCTCTCTGCTCTACTTGACAGTGACTTTTATTTCTCCTGATTGCTCCCTAGACAAAATGAGCCATTGTAACTAGTGAAATGTATTTAGGAATATATTTTTAATAAAGTAATATTTAAGTATTTTCATTTTCTTAATTCCCAGAGAACCCCTTTAAACTGATCTGCATGTCTCTGGGGGGAGCCAATTGCAGCCAACAGGGCACAATGTTTATATGAGTGCCTCTGTGTATTGAGGGTCCAGAACCCAGACAAACTGAAACTTCTGACATCGCTTTAAAAGGGGGTTGTCCCTGTTCAGACCTGAACCCGGACATACCCACATTTTCACCCATGCAGCTCCCTGATGTTAGCATCGGAGCATCTCAGGGCAAGGGTATTTTTCTTATAACACACTGGTAGGTGGAGGCTTCCGCCCAGCAGCGAGCCTGGTGACATTACCGGCACTAATGGACAGGCTTTAGATCTGACCTAGCCTGTAAAACCGCTAAAGCCCACCCATCAGAGAAAGTGATATCACTGGGAACACGGGTGGGCGGAAGCCTCTGCCTACCAGTGTGTTATAAACAAAAAAAACTTGCCCTGCTCTGATGCCAACTGGGTAAAAATGTGGGTATGTCCAATAGAAACAGTACAGGTAGTAAACAGTTACATATCAAGTAAGAAATATTCAGTGATTCAGAGGAAGTATCAATTGTTAACCTTACAACATCTGTAACTGTATCTGTCTATGGCACTGTACTGATGCTTGTATGCAAATAAAAGTTTAAAAAAAATAAAACAAAAAAAAAAAAAAAATTATAATAATAATGTGGGTATGTCCAGGCTCAGCTCTGGACCTGAACAACCCCTTTAATTCAGTAGGGCGATGATGATTATTATAAGTATTCAGAATAATTCCTTTACGGCTTCTGTTTTACAATGTATCCCTTTTTTATAACATCGAATGAGGCAACACAGATGAGGCAATTCATGTTATAGATTTATTTAAGGTCAATAAAAGCACACAATGTTTCATTGAAACTCAGACCTCACCAACAGCCCTAACTGAGCTGCTGGCGTTAATAGTCATATTTTACATTTATACAGAAGAGGTTAAAACATTTATAGCATGGATCCCTGTGTTAAACAGCACAACATGATAAACTAAAAGTAGACACTATGTATAACTTCCAGAAATTAAAAAAAGGTTAATGTAAAAGATATCAATTGTTTACTTACATCAATGGACCCTAAACTGTCAAACGTTTTTAGACCATCATTTTACTTGCCATACATACGATGTAAAAATCTGCAGGTAAAACAGGCAACGACAGTGCAGTCATAACCCTTACTAGAACAACTCAATCATCTTTCAGTGAATGTAACATTGTCAAGGAAGCCTAAGGGCATCGTTGCATGAATGACAGTCGTGAGGAGTATTTACTGTCAAATACACTACCCATAGGTTAATAAGCAGCTACTATATTCTCCAGTTAGAATATTCTATATACAGTAACATGTTGGTGGTGTCAAGGGTTTTGCCTGTTCCATTAACCACCTTTCAGTGTCTAAGTCAGAACATGCTAAGTTGGGAACTGCATTAATAGTTGGTGTTACACAAAAACGTAATTACACCTATCAACTGAGTATTAAGGTGCATATGGGCATTATTTTCAAAAGATATCTTATGGAAATTATTTTATTGGAAGATAGTATATCAGCAGGTGCTGTGGACTGACCTATCATTCCAGATGGGACAATTCAATCCTTTTAATGATAGTATTTCACTTTAACATTCAGTTAATCAAAAAGTCTAAAGCTGCCATACTCATTGGACGCATATCGGCTGAACCCGCCAAGTCTGGCAAGATTGGCTTACCATCGCTGATGGTGGATGTTGTAGGAGATAGATTGATGGATTCCAACGTACTCGATCCCTTTGTTCTAAAGCAGTGTTTCCTAACCAGTGTGCCTCCAGCTGTTGCAAAACTACAACTCCCAGCATGCCCGCACAACCAAAGGCTGTCTGGGCATGCTGGCAGTTGGAGTTTTGCAAAAGCTGGAGGCACACTGGTTGGGAAACACTGTTCTAAAGAGATAAGCCCACCGCCAGAATGGCTTTCTCCCTGCTCCCCATTCAGAATACATGCACACTCAACCAAGCCACGCATTATCTGTAGGGGGTTAGAGTCTGGCCAACATCTAATTTGTATGGCAAGCCTTACGTGATAATATATAATATTTTTTATGTCCTCTGTTTGACCATGAAAGGGAGTGTTTCGTAATAATGCATGAAACATATTGTGGAAGACAAGGTATACAGATATCTAATAAAAATTTAAAAGCCCACTATGAATAAAAAAGTCAATAGTTTTTATTGATGTTACTAGATCTTGCTACTTATTTTAAGGTTCGGTTTCCCTTCAATATTCTGAGCATGTCTTGTAAGGACAATGATTTAAAAAAAAACATACATGACAAATAAAAAGGGGTTTTATCTACAAAGATATTTTACAGGCTATTTATATATATGTACATATTTCTACTATACAAACATCATAAATATTGAAAAATAGGTTGCCTTTTGATGAGCCATGGTTGTATAAATAGGACATACGAGTTCATATTCATCTATGGAAGACAACGAGGTGAAAACAATGAAATGCTTGCTTTGAGGAAGGGGGTCTGCCCGGACTATCACGCATAGCAAAGGTCATATATCTGTATAACTGATAGCAATGAGAATGTAGTGTACATAGATCATGTATTTCTAGTTCTAAGAATACTTCTAACATGATTTATGTCAGAAGAGGTATGTATTATTGACCTGTATACTGCATCAGTGACCTAGCTTAATATGCCTGCATCAGTGTGTTGTACCTTTAAGGATAAATGGCAGACTTTATGGCGTTCCCTGCGAGAACATTGGTGGCGTGCCGGTGTCGCAGTAGCAACAGCAGAAAGGCCACCCACTGTCTACATCACAGAGATGAAGCTATGTCTTCACTGAGCTTGCTGTGTAGCCCCCTGATGGGCAGAAATGGCCTACATAAAAACACTGCCATGTGAATGCCACGAGTCGAGCCAAGATGTCCTCCTTGCAAATGCGCTTTAGAAATGGCATCTTTCGATATGGAAAATTTATATTCAGCAATTTCACTTAGTAATCTCAATGAGATATGAAGCAAAATATGAATCTAAACATTGCTTCCTTCTACTAAATGGCTGGTTCCAGTTGTAACATTTAATAGGAACACTTCAGATGATAGTAATACTACCCTATCACTCACATAAAACCCTTGACTTTGGCGGCAACATTTACGGTAATCGCCACCTGCTATAATCTACCCCTGGCTAGAACTTTTCCGATACCTGTCACATACTCTGGCAGTGTAAAATGTACACGGTAAACATTTTATGAGTGTAACAAAGTAGGACTTGTGGTTTGTGATTAAAAAACAAGAAAAAAAAAAAAAAATTTCCTCAAGTAATTCAGTATTTTATAAATAACGCTTTAAATACTTGACACAATATAAATGATGTAAACTGCCATGGGCTGCAATAAGTTAGCCATTTAAATATCTCACTTTTGTACCATGCTAGGATTACCCGCAGTAATATAGTGCAGGCTTGGATCATACTGAGCTTAGTAGGTTGATTATGATTTCGATGAATGGACTTCCCGTATTGCCTAGGCAAAGTTTCTTATACAAGGCTTTTAAGTCAGTGCTAAATGCAGTATTTTAAACTTCACAAACAATAAAATGCCAGTAATCTGCGCTATCCAAAGAGGTTCAATAGTGACTGTCTGGAACAAATCTTGAGCAGTCTTCTTTCGGTCAGACTTTCTGAATGGTCATTTTGTGCCACGTGACAAAATATTTAGTAAAATACTGATTATGTTGAAAGATACTGAAGGAAACCAACAAGGATTTCTAAACATAAGCACACTTTATGGATCCTTCCCCTTAGAAGTGCTTGACTCTGCTGAGCATTTTTGGTTCATAGAAAGGGGATTGTGTCCACCTGCCATGTTAACAGTATAGCAGTATAACATTTACTCACATCAAATGGTTCCTGTAGGCACATTCAAGTATTAACAAACAAGTAACAGTAATTGACAACAGCCATCCATGTGGCTTCAGTAAAGTCTAGATAATTTTACCATTCTCCAGAATGGAATGAAATTACTTCCTCGTGTTTCACCCTTAAGATTAAGGGTGGTATTGTCCTTTTAGAGGTGTAGAACTAATTTCTCAAATGTTCTGTAGTTCTACAAATAATGGTATCTTGAAGGAAGTGAAACTGCAAGTAAATGGTTTTCTTTTTCAGTAGAAAGCTTGGGAGTGAACAGATCCACTTTAAGCAAAGTGCTACGTTCCTCACCAAGTCACCTAGTGGCCATCAGAAGATTCAACGTGCACCCAGTCAAAGATAATGAGGGCCATGCTTCCAATCATCACCACAAAGCCACTGATAAGGAACAGAATAGCCTAGAAAAATACAAAAAAAAACAGAACATTATATATAGCAAGTGACTTTGTACATTCTACTGCTGCATATTTGGATAACTGTTACTGTATAAACGTCAGTAGCACTGGCGAATATGGCATGTTTTGCTCCAATTTTCAACACTACAATATTTATTAAAATAAATATTGCTTTGGGTAAAGGCATACATTAAAGGGGTTCTCTGGGAATACAATATTGATGACCTATCATCAGGAGAGGCCATCAATATTGGATTGTCAGGAGTTATCCTCCTGCCGATTTTTGGGTTGAGCACATCCTGCTTCATGCCACCTTTTAGTTGTTTTGAGCACTACAGACTCCTCACAATATACCATGAACAGCACCACTGTATGGTCGATGTAATTGGTATTGTAGCCCAGGCTGATTCATTTGAATAGAACTGAGCTGCACTTAAGCCATGTGACCAAGCAACATGCCCTCACTGGTCTAGAAGAGGCCGTGTTGCTCAAAAGAACAGCAATAGGCCAGGCGTGCCGGGTATCAGATCCCCACCAGTCTGAGATTGAAACCAATCCCGAGAATAGATCATCAGTATTTTACTCCTGGAAACCCCCCTTTAATAACATTTAAGCAATTCAGTAACAGTCTGTAAAGAAAAAAAAGTACCAAGTCTATCCAGTGTCTGCCTGTTTGGTTTAACTTACCCCAATTTTTTGAGGAGAATTCATGGGTTCCTTCTTCACTAACTTCACATAAAAAGCAGATGGGAGGATGAAAATCAGCATAGCCGCAGCAGAGGCACCTGTGTTACAAACCATAATAGTATGTCAGCACTGGTGATCCAACATAAAATGGGGCTTTATGTAACAAAACTAAACGGAAAGCAACTACAATAACTGCGAGGAGTATTGTGGTCAGTTTTGCAGGTGTAACAAATGTCATCAGCTTACCAATAAATCCAAAGATGTCTCTTATGGTAGGAACAAAGATGACAAGTAGATTGGTTAATGCCAGGATCACAAATGTGATCAAAATGTGACGCCACCATGCAAAGTCCTTTCCTGCAAACAACAGCTGGGTGATGGAGCTGCGGATCTGAAGAGAGACAAGAAGCACGTTAAAAATCGGAACGCATCAGTACCATTTTGAATGTGATCACACTAATATAATTTGTGTAGTACATAGGTTTCTATTTGTTTACTAGTTGGCATATAGATACCGCAGGGGACCTGGGCGTTAAAGCTGAGGAAATAATGTGGACTTTCTAATGTATTAGTTGTCCATAGCAACCAGTCAGATCCCACCTTTCATTTTTCAAAGGAGCTCTGAAAAATGAGAGGCGGAATCAGATTGGTTGCTGTGGGCAATTAAGCCAGATTTCCTTTTCACCATTTTTGATAGATCTCCCCCTATGTGCGTTTTTTTTTTTTTTTTTTTAACTATTCAGACTTGTTACCCTTCCGAAACATTCCTTGCCAAACCAAAGTTCTAAAAGTATACACGTACATATATTTCTACACTTACCGGGAAAATAACAATGGGAACAGTTAAGGTGACGGCCATAAGAACAGCTAGACGCACAACTACAAAAATGACTCCTCCTGCAATCTTTGAGTATGTGTGTAACAGCTCTGGTTCAACATTTCCTGCAGAAAACAAATACAACCATATCAAAAAGCTGCTAAATACATTTTGCAATAATAATAATTCAATAATCTTGTGAACTATAACTTCTGAACTAAAATGTAAAACCATGAAATGAGCACAGGAACAAGGCAAGGAAGTGGGCATACTGTCTTATTGATCAGCTGGATGAAAAATTATTTAAGATTCAGTCACATGGTCCAGTTCACCCTAGTATAGTTCTTCATTTATATTTTAACAGTAGCATTGATACACACAAAAACCGTGTATGCTAGTAAGATAATTACCATAAAAAGTCAAGTATCCAAAAAGAGCCGCCAACAGATACATGAGGAACATGGTAAGGAATGACACGTTTGAAACGTTCATCATCCTTTTACGACTGCGTCTGTGGAAGAAGGAGAATGCTGTTTAGCACACGTTCGGTGGCAGCAGCCAGGGTTATTTCAGTGCCTTTAAATAGAATAGAACATACCCTTTAAGTTCCTGGTAGATGGGAAGGACAGCTGGGTGACAGACAAAGGAGAAGGTCAGGATGGGCACAGCATACACTGTCTGGAGATAAAAAAACACAAGCACCTTTATATCACTTGCAACAACATTTTACCAATGTAGGTCATTCAATAATCCAAATGAAAGGAGAAATATCCAAGTGAGGTATAGAAATGGTTACCTGAGAGTTAAATACAAAGTATTTTGGTGTGCATAGGTCATCATGGTGTGTCTGGTTGAGCTCGGCATTGTGCATGTGGTCTTGTGTTGCGAGATGGTATATTGTGTTGTTCAAAGTCATGTTCATGGCATCATTTTCAATCCAAGAACCACATGGGATCTGAAATTTCTTGTAGATCACCTAAAATAAATAACCATAACCGTTTATATGATTCTTACAATAGTGGAATTCATAATTCAAAGTACTATATTGCTGCAAGCAACTAACACACGTTCAGTAGGATGAGAAAAATAGAGTTTACTTACAACAATCAGGAAAAAGACCATACACAACAGGGAAAAGCCACTTGTGTAGCCGAGGTATCCTGTAATAGACATGAAGTAGGATTAGGAAAAAGTAAATCAGTCTCTTTGCTTCTTTCTAGACAGAAGGGGTGGGGCTTAGAAGTAGGGCCAAATCTTAAATGCGCCCACATTTTGGCGCATAATAGTGGTATTAAGTAATACAACCAAGAGGCGGTTCACTATGAAAGCTGGAATATGAATGGACTGTGATCAAGGGAGTCTAGTAACAATCTGCCGTCGGGCAGATAGCAGACGAGCTGCGGAGGAGATCACTGCATGTAATAGCAGCTTCCCTCCCGACAATCGTCTGCCACATTGGGCTGTGTAATACAGGCTTTAATCAAGCTATCACTACAGCCAGAAGAAGGAGGAGAAAGGGGGTGCCAAAGCAACACTAGGCCCGTTACACTAAGCTTATCAAGAAAATAGAGCTGTCCTCCCAATTCTACCATTTATGGCGACTGCTGCAAATGACAATATTTTGTATTTCATTTTCAATGGCACAGTATTGCTGCAATGAAAACAAACATTGGGGGTCATTTATCCAAAACCAGCCTTTTATGCCAGTTTTTGATATCCCCCTGGAGCGTCCAGCCTTGCACCTAAATTGAAATCTACTCCAGCCCCTAGCTGGAGTATAATTCAACAGTCATTTACGGAAGGAAACTGGTATAAATGGCATTAACAGCCCCACCTCTCCCCAGTGGCGAGAACAGTGTACCAGTGCCACGTTTGCCTGAATTTAGACACAGTGGCATTTAAAAAGTTGCATAACAGGAGCTTATGACCTTTTATGCTAGTTTCTGGCAAATGGGGGGGGGGGGGGGCCAGTTATGATAGATCCAAATTGACTTTTAAGAAACATTTCTCTCTCTTTCTGATGGAAGTGTCCCTTTAAAAGTTACAGACATATGTTGGATTCCCAACATGGGAATGCACAATGCCACAACTAAAAACTTACCCAAGTTTCTTAATAGTGACAAAGGAAGAATGAGGAATAGAGAGACCATCACAACCAAATAATTTCCATCTAAGTACCATGCACTAGAATGAAAAAAAAAAAATTTTTTTTGTTAAAATATGCATTTCTTAAACAAATAAAGCATTGGGTTAAAACTAGGAGAGAAGAAAAAAAAAAAAAAAAAAGGCTCAAAATATTCTGTAACGGCCTACTCAAAAGAGCACTGTACTCCCCCACAGGCATAGCTGTGGAATGCTCTTGGCAGGATTTGCAGTGCGTGAAGTCACCAAACAAACACGCTTTTACCATCACGAGGCTCTATGCAATGTCCTGAGGTGGCGCGGCCTGCAGCTTAATTCAGAACACATTTACAGAGGTAGAGTTGTTACAGGAATAAATGTCTATAGACGGTGCTCCAGGTACGAGAATTTGGATGACGCAAGTGAAATATTACCAAGGTCATCATATGACAACAGTATGGGGTGGATAGCTTGCTTACGGCAAGTCAAAAGTGATTTACACACAGAAGAAAAAAAAAAAAAAAAAAGAAAAAACTTGAAACATTTACGTATTTGCCACATGGACTTTTGAAACCAGTGCAAAAGGGGATAGGTGTGTTTCTCAAAGCAACAGCATCTATATCAGATGCAGGTAGCAGTGCAATGTATTACATATGCACTAGCTTCTAAAATGATCTTGCTCTAAAAGGTTATTTTAAGGATGGTCTCACACATGGTCCTTTTTTTGCATTTTGGTGTTTTTTTGAGAGTCACAGCCTGCTCTGGGTGTGGCTTTTTCATCGTTTTTAAGTCATAGATATTAATTTTTTTTTTTGGTCTATTCAAATGTAAGTGGCAAACACGTTCCATGTTCCGCATAATTTACCAAACTGGACACTTTTCCTGTGACGGAACCACATGACATTATACTGATTTATAATGCTGTGTGTCTCTTCCCGACCTCCACGGTCATCATTTGTACTTACATAATGCTGTCAATACAAATCATTACAGTAGAGGTCAGGCAGAGACACACAGCATTATAAATCACTATAATGCCATACAGTCCTATCACAGGAGCAGAGTTTACAGGAAGTGAACACCCTCGTCTGAAATTAACCTTACAATGGCTTTTATCATACTGATCTACAGAGGAAGTGACCTCAGTGCGGGGGAGGGGGATAACTGTCTTGTAGAAAAACACATGGCTTGAGAAAATATGCCATAAAAAAAAAAAAAAAAAAAAAAAAACCTGTGTGCTAAATAACACTATTTGTTAAAAAAACGCCACAAAAATAACAAAAAAGGGAAAAAAAGCAGCACTAGGTTGGACTTGGCATTTCTGTATTTTTTTTTTTTTACAAGAAAAATGCAAACCAGAAAATGGATTGTGACACCCGTCTTACAAGTTTTGAAGAAGTAAAAATATAACACTATACAAGCAAATGATAAAAATATTAACTAACGATATACGTACTTAGGATTAACACTTGGGCCAATTAATTCTTTGATCACAAGCGGCAGTTCGTATTTCACTATGTAGAGGTAGCTAGACATAGCTAAAAAAAAACAGAAAACAAAAAAACAAAAAACAATACAAAAACCGTATAAGAACAGATCTCTCACACTAGTAAAATTAGGTCATCTCACTATAGAGTAAAAACAACCTTACCTCCAATATTCTGCATGGTGATTGATCCAGAAGCTGCAAGTTTGCCAAAAATACCAAATGCTTTAAATCCCAGTTGCTCGTATAATAAAGAACCTGAAAATGAGAACATGTTAATATCAAGGAATATGATCAATCTGCTAAGAGTTATTTTTTCTAAATATAAAAAAAATAAATATATAATATACCTCCTTCATTTGCAGTCTTCAGTAATAAGTGAACCGAGTATAGAGAAAACAAGCACACAGAGGAGAGTAGGATCCTGTGAATTCAACAGAAAGAACGCTTTAAAACAATGAACATCCTCACATGGTCATGACAATGTCACGCTGTCACCTTACACAGGAACTGCAAATATTGTGCATGACTTTAATTGCTGTCATTTATCACAAGTGTCAGGTCGGAACATAAAACCCGAGCGATTACAAAACATAAGGAAAAGAAGATGGGACACGGTCTAATGATTGTCGCTTAATATTCCTATATCTTTGCAAGTAGTAACAGGAAACTTACGGGGTTGTCCAGCCTTGGAGGTGACAACTCTTGGGGTCTTAACCTGTGCCCCTGAACATAAACCCCACTCGCCTGTCCGCAGTACTGCTGCTGCTCCATTCCCCATAGAACCAGGAAGCTGATTGGTCCCCGGGACTGCTGCAGCCAATCAGAGGTCTAAGCAGTTTGAACACCATGTCATAGCAGTGGTGATGGCCCTCGCAGCGGTCACGGAAACAAGCCGCTTCGGGGTCCCGTGGTGGCGATAAAACTGGACAGGTGGGTGGGTTTTTCATGTTCAGTGGAGCAGGTTAGGAGTTGTGGGCTCCAAGATTGGACAACCCCTTTAAAGGGAACTTGTCAGCCTGATTTTGCTTTCCAAACACAACCGATTACCTTTATATTAAGTTCATGTTGTCCCTGATTGTGTTCTTATATGCTTTGTAACTCTACGGAATCCATAAAAAATAAAACTTATTCTGCACTCCCGTAATATGCTAATGAGCTGTCTCAAGTCACGGAGGCTGGCAATATCTCCCTGGAAGACTAAGCCCACCCAAACCCTGCCCCCTCTCTTGTGATTGACATTGGCCTCCTGAGGTCTAGTGCTGGCAATATCAGACAAAGGAGAAGGGGCAGCGTTAGCGCGAGTCCCAGGGAGACGTCGCCGGCCTCCTTGACTTCAGACAGCTAACACCAGGGGCACAAAATAAACTGATTTTTTTTTTATGAAAGCATATAAAAACACCACCAGAGACCACATGAACCTACTATTAAAGTAACCCTGTGGGTTTGGAGGGTAAAATCGGCCTGACAGATTGCCTTCAATGCAAGTGTCTTTTTTTAGTTTTATTTCTATTTTAAGTTGTTTAAAAACAACATTCAGTGGTTCTCTCTAACGGTTCATGCTTAGGGTGCATTCACACGTCCGTGTGTGTTTTGCGGATCCACAAAACATGCACATTGGCGATGTGCGTTCCGCAATTTGCGGACCGCACATCGCTGGCACTATATAGAAAATGCCTTTTCTTGTCTGCAATTGCGGACAAGAATAGGACATGTTCTATTTTTTTCAGGAACGTGATTGCGGACCCGCAATTGCGGACCCGGGCGGGACATTGTCTGTCCCCATTAAAATTAATGGGTCCGCAATTCCGTTCCGCAAAATGCGGAAACAGAATGTCGGATGTGTGAATGGGGCCTTATACAGCGGCGGTGCAACTGCGGGCAACATCTTTGCCTATTGTGCCACGAAGCTATTGGACATCATATATGTGGCTTAACACAGCAGCCAATGGGAAATATAAAGGTTATTCATATTTTGGAACAAAGTCTTTCACCATATACAAAGTAGCAAACATTGCCATTGAACTCTCATAATATACAGGGAAGTTCCTCCTAGCAGGTACTTCGTCCTTGTGTGTTCTCAATATAGAACGACTATCTCAGCGGCAAGACAATGAGAGCATTACCAACCGATACAATGTGCATATTGTTTTAATAAAAAAAAAAAAAAAAAAAAAAAGACACACTACTGCCTCTTGTGGTGGTTTGAAGGAAACATAGTTGCAAGCACAAAATGTAATAAAATAATACAGAGTAAAGATAAAAACCACTTACATGAAAAGCGCAATCCCGGTGTTGGCCATGGCATATGAAAGACCCAGAATTCCACTTCCAACGATGGCATTACTGAGGTTAAATACGGACATGCCAAACGATGTAGTACCTGGGAGCTAAAACCAACGCGTCCATTAATCAGATGCTACATCTACAAATCACGTCTGCTTATTACACATGCTCTTCTACTTACATATTCCGTCTCGCATTTCTTTTTTGCCAGAGTGGGTTCAAGCAGAAAATTCTGGTTTTCCGGATCCATATCATAATGGCTGAAATGGAAAGATCAGACACTCAGTTTACCGTTCAAATCCCCAAGGTTCTCCTTCTCAGCGGTGACCAGGTCCCTTGTTAGGTCCTGACCCCAAGGTTACAATTACAGTATACACCGTACAATGCGGCTTCAGACACACAGAGAAATGAGCTAACCCTTTAACGGAGAGCTTCTTGGCCGGATATTGCGGATAGCTGAAGTCGTCGTTGCTGTTTGAGCTCATGCTGTCCTCATCAGGAGCAATGTTAAACCTTCCCATCTCATGCTTGCTCATGGCGACGGTTTTCTGCGAGGAGAGGGAATCAAATCAAATTGTCGGTGTCCACGGGCTTCGCTGATGTAGACGGCGTGGCTGCTGCTGATCCTCTGCTGCGCTTGGCTCTCTGCCTGCAAGGATGGTAAACGTCAATACTGCAGTGTGCAACCTGAACCACGTGACGCTTCCGAATCATGGGTTAGATGGAAAGATGGGGGGAGGGAGGGGGAGAGAGAGGAGAGTGGAAAAGTACTAGCTGCTCTCATCCAGCACATTGCAAATACCAAGCACCGCCTCACCCCACCCCTCCTTCTTCCTCTCCACCCTCACTTGTCAATCAAATACATTCCAAGGCCATGAGCAATGCCCCCCTCCCCTCCCCCCCAGCGCAGGGCATTGTTTTCAAGGTTTCCTATGAAATTAATACCGTAATAATAAAATCCCCACACTTACAGATCAAAGGCTATTTTTTTGTTTTTTCAATCTTAATGCTGGGCTGAGAAAATACTGAAAACTGCAAGCTACGCTAAAGATGGGCATATCCCCTCGTGATAGCATCCTTTACCGTATAGCGCACACATAATAACGGAGCTGGAGGCAAGGCTCATACAATGGGAAACGGAGGCTTTTCAAAGAATAATTGCGCTTAGTGTAGCATGGATCTAGGTTAGAAAATGATTCATTTGGTTAAAGGGTTGTGAGGGGGATTTTAACGACAGTATTTATTAGTGACAAAATAAAACGGACACGTTCTAGTTAGTAATGCCGCCGAAGCTGAAAAAAAATATATACCGGATTTTCTGGGAGAAAACGATAGTGTCTAGAAAATTCTCTAAAGGGGCCGAGTTACCAGTAAATGGTAAAAAAAAAAGCTCCGCAGCCAGTGAGGCATCGCACAGACAGAGGAAAGGTACATGGCCACTCCTTGCGCCTCCGCCTCCCGGATTCCTCATCACAGCCTCAGCGCTAGAGGAAGCAGAATCTGATGCAACAGCCACATGCTATTGAAGCAGATCCCACTGGAAACCATCTTTCTGTGGACACGGCAATCGCCTGAGAAAGAGGAGAACTGCCATACATCTAGAAACCAGGCAGCAATGGTGTCTCTATGGCTCACATCATGTATTAAAGGGTGACCCCACAGCAGTACATAGGATAGCACATTGCTCGCCTTGCTTTACACAGAAGTGCCTCTCCCTCCACATGATACAATGTAGCAGCAGCCTCTTCCCCCCACAGTGACAGTCACATGCCCAGCCTTGTGACATATTGTCACCCACACCCAGCCACTTACCGAAATGGGCTCCTCACAGGGCGCTCTACAAGGGATGCCTCTAGAATGCCACTAGTCCAGTCGAGGTCAATAAATAACACTGGTCAGAAATAATAACAATTTTTTTTTAAAATAATAAATTATATAATAATAGAGGACAGTATGCAGCCGGCAGATAGCACTGGAAGAGACGTCCACTCCGGGCGACAGCAGCTCGACGACTGGAGATCACCGGGGATACTCTCGCTTATTATGGAATGTAATGAGGCGGAGTCACCGGTAGGGGGTGAGGTGGGGCGGCCTGCGTCACACATACACACAGCGTGGCGATGTGTGTCAACATTGCTGGCCACGCCTGTTCCCGCCTTTCTCCACAGTCCAGGGCGCCTGATTGAAGTCTGCATTGTGCTGTGTTTGTTGTGCGCTGCCAGGGCCACTTCTCGTCTCTAGCAGCAGACAATGTGTCACTGGAAGTTCACGGACAAGAAGAGTCCTAGTAACAAAAAATGGCACTTCACTTATACCCCTGTGTCCCTCTCATAGGAAGGATGAAAGTAGGGTAGCACTAGCCTCACACTCCCTTTATTGAGGTTGAATTCACACATAGTTTTTTTTTTGTTTGTTTAAATGCGTCTTTGACACATAAATCACACAGGTGATTTGCCTTTCTAAAAAATGCCAGATGTTTTCTGAAT
This sequence comes from Bufotes viridis, assembly GCA_033119425.1. NCBI lineage: Eukaryota > Metazoa > Chordata > Amphibia > Anura > Bufonidae > Bufotes > Bufotes viridis. The sequence continues at coordinate 27,465 of JAKVIS010000776.1, read as the reverse complement.
GTCTACGGGAATTTTGAAAAGCAGGATGCACAGGCGTTTCTGTCAACTTAAGTTTTTTTAAATAAAATGCAGCATGTTTGGGGTTTATTTCACGCATTTTCATTAGCCTTCTCTATAGGGAAATAAAAGACTGAAAAGATGCAGTTCACAAGTGTGAATATAAAACACCACTAGAAATGCCTTCAAAACACGGGACAAGCAGGGTTTTTTAAAGGCAGAAAAAGGCCAAACCAAATTAAAATGTAAAGTGGGCGTTAAAAATGCTGTGTTTTATCCAGCCCTTTTAGGAACTTTTTTTTTTTTTGCAAAATATGTTGAGGACAGACATTTTCTGTAATTCATGCATTTTATTTTATTTAGTGGCGGTGTTCCTCACCTTGGCCATCTGTGTTTTTTCCCCCCCAAAACAGAGCATACTCTAGACATGGCTTTTTTCTGGGATTTTCCCAAGACTTCTCATAGGACTGCACAGAAAAAAACATTTGAATCTGTGTTTTTTTTTTTTTACAAGGCAGAAAAAAGAAAAACAGTGTGACGGTGGGCCTTTGTGGAATTTTTGTGTATTTTGCATTTTTTTGTGTATTTTTTTTGCATGTTCGTTTTGTGTCTGCGCTTTTTGTGGTAAAAACACCAGCTCCAGATGGAAATATGATGTTCGTTTTGTGTCTGCGCTTTTTGTGGTAAAAACACCAGCTCCAGATGGAAATATGATGTTCGTTTTGTGTCTGCACTTTTTGTGGTAAAAACACCAGCTCCAGATGGAAATATGACTCAGCATGGAAATATGATGTTCGTTTTGTGTCCGCACTTTTTGTGGTAAAAACACCAGCTCCAGATGGAAATATGATGTTCGTTTTGTGTCTGCGCTTTTTGTGGTAAAAACACCAGCTCCAGATGGAAATATGATGTTCGTTTTGTGTCCGCGCTTTTTGTGGTAAAAACACCAGCTCCAGATGGAAATATGATGTTCGTTTTGTGTCCGCGCTTTTTGTGGTAAAAACACCAGCTCCAGATGGAAATATTAAATGCAGGACACAAAAGCTCTTTTTTTTTCTACTGGTCTTTTTGTTAATTAGGTGCTGTTTATAGTATTTCTATACATGCTGTAGCGCTTGACATTTTTTCAAGTGTTTTACATCTCTTCCATAAAAAATATTGCCATTAGGGTCCATTCACACGTCCGTGTGTGTTTTGTGGATCCACGGATCCGCAAAACACGGACATCGGCAATTTGCGGACCACACATCGCCGACACTACATAGAAAATGCCTTTTCTTGTCCGCAATTGTGGACAAGAATAGGACATGTTAAATTTTTTTCGGGAACGCGATTGCGGACCCGGACGTGCGGATCCGCAATTGCGGACCCGGGCGGGACATCGATTGTCCCCATTGAAATTAATGCGTCCGCAATTCCGTTCCGCAAATGCAGAACAGAATTGCGGACCTGTGAATAGACCCTTAAAGAAAGGCAAATGGGCAAGCGCAACGTTTGCAAATAAGTTCAGAATAAAAACGGCACAAAAAAACCTGGCAAAAATGCAGTTGGCAAAAAAAAAAAGAAAACGGCTAAGGGTACTTTCACACTAGCGTTATTCTTTTCCGGTATTGCCATCTGGTAAAGGGGCTCAATACTGGAAAAAAACGCTTCCATTTTGTCCCAATGCATTCTGAATGGAAAGCAATCTGTTCAGTATTCATCAGGATGTCTTCCGTTCCGTCCCTTGTACGGTATTTGACCGGACAAAATACCGTAGGTTTCTGCAGTATTTTTTCCGGCCAAAATTCTGGGACACTACCGCACTTGCCGGATTGAAATGTATTAATGCCGGATCCGGTACCAAGTTTTCTGGAGTTCTGAGAACAGTCGAGCAAGTGTACATCTTGGGAGTTGTAGTTTTAGCACAGCTGGAGTGCCACAGGGATAGGACATGCTTGGTGCTGGAGTGGTTGTGCCATGCTTGCAGTTGAACCCAAGTTTCCAGAGTAACCAGTCAGCTTTACATCACCTATTTCTGGGGAACAACTACTCTCAGCATGTCCTGTCCAAGCCTCTGCTATAGGACATGCAGGGAGATGAGGTTTACTAAGCTCAGCTTTTCCTGGCTTGCTTCTGTGAAACCCCAACACATACGTGCAGCATATTTGTTGTGAGAGAAAAACAAACAGTTGCGGTAAAACTGAGTGGTTAGGCTAATTTCACATCTGCATTTTTAATGCAGATTTTGAGATACGACAGAGGGTCTCAAAACCTGAATTAAACGGATCCGTTTTGTCCTCATTCATTGGCAATGGGGACAAAACTGATCAGGATGCATCAATTCAGTTGCGTTTTGGGGCTGGACACAAGCAGCCTTTTTGTGTCCTCTTTGCAAAACACAACAAACTGGATCCGGTATAAAAATCAATGTAAGTCAAAGGTTCCGGATCCGGTTTTCTCGTTATTGAAAAAAACTGATCCGGCACCCATTGACGTACACTGATTTTCATACCGGATCCGGTTTGTTGCGTTTTTACTTAATACACAGAGTGTATTAAATGCACCGGACCAGTTTGATTCAGGTTTTGAGATTCTCTGCCGGATCTGAATTAAAACGCAGATGTGAAAGTAGCCTTACCCGGGAAAGCTGGGGCTCCAGCGCAGTCATGAAACCACCACTCCCAGCATGGGCATAACTACAGCCATAGCAGCCACAGCACCTTCTTTGGGGCCCAGAGGTTCAGGGGACACAAACAGGTGCAAAAACATTGCACCTTTTTGCGGGGAATAACAATATGGCAGCTTTTTGCGATAATATGGGTTTTCTGATATATGTGCTATTATACATACCTATAATTTTTGCTACTTATGCTGCTTTTTAAAATTTTGTTACACTAGGGGCCTCGTCGTATTTTGCTACGGGGCCCTATGAAACATTTAACATTGATGGATCCAAATCTATGGTTTAAGTTCCAAATAGAAGGTAATACAATCAGTCTAGACACAATAGTAATTGAATTAGTGTCACTGTGGTTTACATCTGGTTCTGTCACCAGGGAAGAACCTGGGTTGCAGCCCCGAGTTCCATTCCCCTCTTTCTTCTCAGCTGCCAGTCCATGGGTTTGTGCATTCCTCCCCTCCCCCCTCCGGTGGCTGCAGAGTCCTCTGCTGTGTGTGGAGCTGTCACTTCCCTGCAGACAGGATTGGCAACCAGTTTTTTCAATGGACAGTTTATTTTTTTTAATGGACAAGCTCAATAAACTATTTTTTAGATGCCCCCTCCCCCAATCAAACTCATGCACACTCGGCTTGGCTGAGCTTGCAAGTGATATAAAAGTGGGGGGAGGGCATAAGAACACACCTGATCCATCTATCCTGGACACCTGCCATGTGGGAGAGTCGGAACATCACCATACACTTTAGATCAGGCATGTCCAAACTCCGGCCCTCCAGATGTTGCAAAACTACAACTCCCATCATTCCTGGACAACCTACAGCTATCAACCTACAGAAGAGCATGATGGGAGTTGTAGTTCTGCAACACCTGGAGGGCCAGAGTTTGGACATGCCTGCTTTAGATGGTTGGCTGGTCCAGCCAAAACTGGCTTGTTAAGTTGACATTCCTCTAATAATTTCTACCTACCTACTTACTACTTTACTTACGGCCCATAGCATGGATCACTTAAAGTTGTCCGGGTTCCGAGCTGAACCCGGACATACCTCGATTTTCACCTAGACAGCGCCCCTGACTTAAGCATCGGAGCAGTTCATGCTCCAATGCTCTCCCTTGCCCTGCGCTAAATCACATTTTCCGGAGTTCCGTTGACGAACCGGGCTCTCCATGGGGCTGCCAGGAAGCCCGGTGACGTCACGGCACTGATGGGCGGGCTTTAGAGCTGCCCTAGCCTGTAAAACGAAAGCACGCCCATCAGAGCCGGTGACGTCACCGAACACACTGCAGTGTGTTATTGTAAACAAATCTAGAGCATGAGATGCTCCAATGCTAATATCAGGGGGCTGCCTGGGTGAAATTATGGGTACGTCCGGGTTCAGCTCTGTACCCAGACAACCCCTTTAAAGAAAGATTCTAACCTGTTCCCTGCTTCTCTGGTCCTGTGCCCTGATCCCTTTTTATTTTTCTCACAATAAGTTTCGAGTTTAACTTTTGACCAGTGAAATATTTGTACCAGGACTAGGACTTAAACGGGTTATACAAGACCTATAAAATCATAAGTGACCCGGGTGCCTTGGAGCGAGGTAAGTACAATCTGTGTGAGGGGTCCGTGCATATGGGAGGGCATTATAGGTCTTGGATAACCCCTTTCATTAATAGACAAGAAGTCTACTCTGTCAATCAAGGGGAGGGTGTAGTGTGCATCACATAGGAGTGCTCCAAGGGCTCCGGCCAGCCACTTGGTGCTCAAACTTTCTTATTTGCATAAACACTGATATATCTCTACAGCTATTCAACATGCTGATAAAAGAAAGTTCACATAAAAGAAATAAATCCAGCTCACCCAGATGAACTCCGTGCACGGAACAAGTCAAGGTCGACTCCCACGTAGATACACAAAATAAAGCGCTCCAGCACTGGATAAACTTGCGTAGTCTGTCTTTATTAAACATCCATCCATCGATAAACAACTCCATCACCTCCCGCACCTTCAGACTGGTTTACATGTTTCGAACCTGCTTGGTTTTTAATCATAACCTGATAAATCTTTCAGCTCCACAGGCCATACATACTGTATATGGTGCTGAAAGCCCTGTGCTTTAAATATATATGAGGGCCGCATCATCCACAGGAGGATAACTGTGATTAACAGACGTCATCCCGCAGGAAATACCAGGATCATAGATAATTCCGTTCTTGGGATTTTCATAAAAAAATGAATTTACCATTTATAATAAAGTTCATACATAAAAAGGTGTCAGAGTAAAAGCTAAGAAATAGGTAAACTAAAGGTTACAGCGTAAGGAGTCAGTGCACAATATTATTTACTAGGCCTGATGCACACCACAAAAATCACAGATCCGCAAAATACAGAGGAGGTCCATGTGCTGTCTGCATTGTATTTGCAGTCCCATTGTTTTCAGTGGGTCCATGGTCCGAGTTTTGCGGACATAGGGGTACATTTATTAAGACCAGCATTTTAGACACTGGTCTTAATAATGCCGTAAACTGGTGGTGAAACCGAGGTTACGAAGAGGCGCAACTAATAGAACAGTTAGTTGTGCTGCTATTTGCTCCTGAAAAATGCCTAATTTTGGTGTATTTCAGCACAGTAAATGACACCATAGTCTATCTTTTTGTGGAACAGTCGATGGGTCTGCAAAAAAATGTGTAGATCGGCGATTTGCGGACCGTAAAACTTCAACGGTCATGTGCATGGGGCCTTATTCTTATGTGTTATACAGTAATTCTACATGCCACAGTTGCTGTATGTGTTTTATTTGGGACATTTTAGAGGAAGAGCAGTGGAGGCTGAAACATATGAGGCCAAAACTGATAGGCAGGTATGGTTATCTAAAGGAAGGTTTAAGAACTAAACCTAAAGGTACCCATACACATTAATCTAAAGCAGGCATCCTCAAACTTCGCTCCTCCAGCTGTTGTAAAACTACAACTCCCACCATGCCCTGCTGTAGGCGCATACCTGTAGGCTGTTCGGACATGGTGGGAGTTGTAGTTTTGCAACAGCTGGAGGGCCGCAGTTTGAGGATGCCTGATCTAAAGTAATCAAAACAGACATTTGCAACCAGAATACTTGTTAACTGTGTGAAACTGAGCAACAAACAAGTCTTTTTAGCTAACCAATGGCAGACCACCACCTTCTGGAAAGAAGTCAGCCGTGTTTGAAGTTTTTGTCCAATATTCAGATAAAAGATCTTTTGTTAAAGAAAGATTGTTCATGGATGAAAGATCTTTCCTTGAAAGAACATTTTGAGGCAGACTGGTAGTCCTTAGTTCGGTGTCCTTACACATGTATGACCTTTAGATAGAATCAGATTTCTGGAGGAACAGGTTATTGATGTTCACAGCTCTCATCCTAAATTTAGTATATTAGAAAACCTGTAACAGTAATCTATCTATTTCTCTTTACAAGTTAGGCTACTTTCACACTCGCGTTTTGTGCGGATCCGTCATGGACGGATCCGTTCAGATAATACAACCGTCTGCATCCGTTCAGAACGGATCTGTTTGTATTATCTGTAACATAGCCAAGACGGATCTGTCTTGAACACCTCTGAAAGTCAATGGGGGACGGATCCGTTTTCTATTGTGCCAGTTTGTGTCAGTGAAAACGGATCCTTCCCTATTGACTTACATTGTGTGTCAGGACGGATCTGTTTGGCTCAGTTTCATCAGACGGACACCAAAACGCTCCAAGCAGCGTTTTGGTGTCCGTCTCCAAAGCAGAATGGAGACTGAACTGATGTAAACTGATGCATTCTGAGCGGATCCTTTTCCATTCAGAATGCATTAGGGCAAAACTGATCAGTTTTGGACCACTTCTGAGATCCCTGAACGGATCACGAGTGTGAAAGTAGACTTAATCGAGCCGGTCCTTGGATTCCACAACTGCATCAGTAAATCTGACCAGGTGGCCTTACCCTTTTAGTGGATCACTTTTTACCAGACATTTATTTGTGAGAACATACATTGACCTGAAATTGCAGTAGATAAGATAAAGGACTTGTGATGTGTACTGAGATGAAAAGGATTGTGTGGGTGGCAGACAAGTCTGTAATTTCATTGAACTTTGCCCTTTCTCTGTCTTTCACCTACATCCAACAAGCCAACTGGTAGGAACAGGTTTTGTTTAGCTGGGTTCGCACGTGTGTTCCCCCAACTAAATATTTAGACATGTGTTGAGATGTACGTAGGTCTGAGCTCTTCATTGACCTGCTGAGATGTTTTGCTGGGATGGGGACAGAAAATCTAGTTTCATTCTAGCAAAATCAGTGGAGACTGCATTATAATCTCTGTTTATGCGCTGCTTTAGAGCAAAGAAAGAAACATCTGATCTCAACCATTTAACCCTTTGTTTTCATGATTGTGGTAGTCCAGGGAAAGATTAAGTAGGACCCCTGTGGTAGGATCCTTGTGACATGAGCGAGTATGGTACCTTATAACTTAACTTGTATAGGCAGACAGACGATCCATAGCCTGTCTGACTGCACTTAGGTACACCCCAACAACTACAGTGTTATCAGTGTCATCAACAGTGTTATCAGAAATAGGAAAGTGGCAATCTCCATAGGGACCTTCATCAAACTGGAACAAAATAACACGTATATACATGACTAGTTTTAAGCGAACCGAAGTCCACAAAATGGACTTCGATCCTAATTTCAGGGAAAATTTGATTCGCTGTGAAGCCAAATTTCTCCGTGCTTTGCAGTAGCAAATCGATTTTCCCAGAATCGTAAGAAAAAAAAACAAAAAAAAAATCATACTTACCTCATCCATTTGCTTGTGATGGTGACGGCCGGCCCTTCGCGGGCAGATGGATGAGATAAGTATGATTTAATTGATAATTTTTTTAAATTTTACACTGTGCTATTACTATCAGATGCCATGATCAGCTATGAAAGTAGCATCTGAGGGGTACAATGACGGGGGGCAACGCAGTCGCTGCTCCCTATCATTGCACCCACTACTTACAAAGAAATGCACTTCGTATTGAAGTCATTTGTCACAAAGCGAATTTTTTTTTGTAAAATTCGGGGAAGCAGCCGAATCGCATATTTGAATACTTCTCTCATCTATAATAATTACAAAGAACAAAACAACTCATATAGAAAAGTCCATGTAGTGTCTTTCAAAAGGTACTAACTAAAGTCTAAAGGCTGAATAAACTATATACCAACATAGATTACTAGCAAATTAAAGCACACTGAACACTAGCATATGTACAGCAGTTACGGAGACAACATGGAATAATATAATATTATGCTATGAGTACAATAGAACAGTGTTTCCCAACCAGTGTGCCTCCAGCTGTTGCAAAACTACAACTCCCAGCATGCCCGCACAGCCAAAGGCTGTTTTGCACACTGGTTGGGAAACACTGCAATAGAATATATTCATCCAAATGTAAAGCTCCCAGTAGAAGGCTACCAGGACTGAAGCATAATTAAGAAATATAATTCCAAACAAATTGCATATAAAATATAATCTAGGACCCGGTGCTTACCTATTGGCGCTGAAGAGAGAAAGTTAATGAAGAAACTGGTGCTAGGACAACGTGTATCAACACGGGAGAATGTTCTGAAGAGGGTGGGGACCCTATTCCAAGTGTCAAGTGACCAGAGTGCGACCATCTGCTAATATTGTCAGTATAATAAATGATCATGTGTCTAAAGGATTGTGCGGCATATAGCGCTTTTTTATATATAAAATAACAGACAACTTGATAAAATACAATGGACCCCAGTATACGTAAGTACTGTATCTGGTTCTGTTGGTCTCTAATCATGTGAAGGTTGTGTTACAGCTAGAATTCTGTTTTTCTGCTCCTATAACAGAACGGAAAAAACTAAATTTCTAACACAGATGTGAACTTGGACTCACTGGAAGGGTAGTTTCATGTTTTTTTTGCAGGGGGATTTGAGGCAGATCCACCAGAAGTGGATCCAGCAGGAAGGAGACGTATAAATCCTTCCTTTATATTTACAATTCTTTTAGAATCCACTTCTGGCTTTGGCTAAAAAACCTGCAGGAAAATGTGCCTCAAATCTTTCTGCAGTAACCTAGAGGACTACTGCAAATGGGCTAATTTATTTTAGTTCATGCTATAAACCCATTTAGCCTCGGGTGATTTTCCATTTTTGTGTTTTGTTTTTGGCTCTCTGCCTTACCGGATCCATTAATTTTTTATTTTTCTGTTCTGTTCACTCTGAGGGAGGAGCTGTGTAGTGTGGCTCAAGCATCCAGAGAGTGAGGAAGCATCTACGTGTGCCTGTGCAGTGTAGAAGAACCTTCATCCTGGCATGCCTACCAACTACCACCATCATCTGATAAGGAAAGAAATACAGTATATATAGACTGTGTGGGACCAAAGGGATGGATTGGTGCAAAGAATAGACAGTAAGGGGGAGATTTATCGAAGGATGCACCGAATCCTTATCATAAATTAAGTGCAATCTTCAGCAGTCTGTGCACCTAAACAGAAATCTATAACAGCTCTGAGCTGCTGTAGAATTTTCTGGCTTCATTTGCACCAGAAAACTGGTGGAAATGAAGATAAATGTATCTCTGATGTTGTCCACGCCCGTTCTCTTTCACACCCCCATTTGGAAATGTGGCGTAAAAAATAGGCATTTGCGAGTCCCCCCCCCCCCCCCCAATAAGTTGCATATGAAAACTAGCAAACACACAGCTTGTGACTCTATGAAGCCATTAATCAACAGACCTTACTGCTACTGGACAGGGTACATTGCCTCAGGCGCCTACCACATTTTTGCCACTGATTAGCTACCCATTAGAGCATCTACATTCTGCTGTGGGAATTGTAATAGACTCTGCGCACCCCTTTGGTGGATTTGGAAAGTACTCTGGATCTGATAGAGAGAAACTTAGAGTCAGCAATGTTACTGATAGATATCCCATGTTCAGCTTTGGAAGTATTGTGTATGTATTCTGGAGCATCTGAACTGAATGCTTCCAGTGTCCTAGTGTGTTGGTTTATGTACTGAGTCACATACATTATTAAAGAACACTGGATATGTTACCCCTACACTGGCCTGGTTTTTGCCTTGTTCCACCAGTGCACGAGGGAGACCTGGCTTGCACCCCTAAATCTCACAACATCAAGGCAGGCGTTAGGCCTAGAACTCATTGAGGGCCCCGAGGGAAGAAAGTGTTCTCTCTCAGTTCATTGCATGGCCCAGGGTGAGGACTGCCACCATAGACTACTACCACCATCATAGCCACTACCATTCCTCCCAAACTCTCCTATCCTCCGGGTCACTGCACTACTCAAAAAAAAAACTCTGTAAACCTACCCATACAATGCAAAGTTTACAGGATTTGACTAAATTGACTTTTTGACCCGCACATTTATAGATACAGGATGATGTAAGTGTTACACAAATAGGCTGTTTCTAGCGAATTGTGTTGTCTTACCAGTCATCACTATAACAGAAGACAACCATGGTAATTTCTAGTGATGAGCAGCAGAGGCAATATTAAAAGTCGCGATATTTCGCGAAATTAGCAAATTCGAGAATTCACGATTATTTTCTTGCGAAAATCGGCAATGTAATATTCGCTTAATGAGCGCGAAATACAGGCGTGGGTCACTATTGCTACATTTTTCAAGCTGCTAGAAGTTTCCTGTGACTGGAGAAAATGGTTGGCATGACAGAACATTACAATAGCTTAATATGCAGATAGAGTGCTCCGATATATATATATCGCGATTGTGCAAATCGGCAATTAATGATGAGAATTGTTTTGCGCAATACGTGCAACTTCACATTTTAGCAGGAGCACCAATTTGTCTACATATTAGTGATTGGTGCACTAAGTATTGGTGTGAACTTGGACAGCAGAACCTATCACACTACCTAACACCCTGCACTGGAACCTGTCAGCTACACTATATCACAATCTAACCTACACTGACTATCTCCAACTAACTATCTGTATTATATATATAAGCTAACTAACTATCTATCTATCTAATGTAATGTGACACAGTAAAGCATGGAGCACAGCAATGACACTGCTGTCTCTCTCAGAACTGCAAAAAAACTGCAGAAAATGGCTGCTAGGGAGGTACTTATATAGTAAGGGGTAGGTAACTTTCCTATTGGTTGCCAGGGATGTTGTTAAGCTCAGACAAAGACATTGCTGCCTTCTCATTGGCCCACAAGCAAGAAGCAGGGAGGGATCATGACTTTAGAGGAAAAAAAAACAAGAATATTCGCGAATATGAATATATAGCATTATATTCTAAAAATTTGCAATAAAAATTCACGATTCGAATATTCGCGCACAACACTAGTCATTTCTTTTTGGGATCATTTTACAAAATGCCAATTTAATAAGCTATGTAAGTCTACTTTCACACTCGCGTTTTGGCTTTCCATTTGTGAGATCCGTTCAGGGAGCTCACAAGCAGTCTAAAACGGATCAGTTTGCATTCTAATGCATTCTGAATGGAAAATGATCCGCTCAAAATGCATAAGTTTACATCAGTTCAGTCTCCATTTCGCTGTTGTGTTTTGGTGTTTGTCTGATGAAACTGAGCCAAGCGGACCCGTCCTGGCACACAATGTAAGTCAAAAGGGACGGATCTGTTTTCACGGACAGCATTCTGCTGCCGGAAAACAATGATTCTGTATGGGACAATAGAAAACGGATCCGTCCTCCGTTGACTTTCAATGATGTTCAAGACGGATCAGTCTTGACTATGTTAAAGATAATACAAATGGATCCGCACAAAACGCGAGTGTGAAAGTAGCCTAAAATGTTTGGGCAGAAGGTCGAAAATAAGTGAAATATTGGAAATAAGCATTGGACATGTTGAATTTCAACATGTCCAATTGTTCGACAGATAATTGATACTGATAAGGCCTCTTGCACACGAACGTATTTTTTTTTCAGTGTTTTGCGGTCCGTTTATAACGGATCCGTGGTTCAGTTTTTTGTTTCCGTTTCGGTTCCGTTTCGGTTCCGTTGTTCTGTTCCGTTTTTCCGTTTGGCATATACAGTGTACATTAATTCCATAATAAAAATTGGGCTGGTCTTAAAATTTTCAATAGATTGTTCAGCAAAAACGGAACGGATACGGAAGACATACGGATGCCTTTCCGTATGCTTTCCGTTTTTTTTGCGGACCCATTGACTTGAATGGAGCCACTGAACGTGATTTGCGGACAAGAATAGGACATGGTCTATATTTAAACGGAACAGAAAAAACGGAAAAACGGAAACGGAAGGCATACGGAGACACTTCAGTATTTTTTGCAGACCCATTGAAGTGAATGGTTCAGTATACTGTCAGTATACTGAACTGAAAAAACTGCCAGTATACGGTCCGCAAAATACTGTCGTGTGCAAGGGGCCTAAGACTGATAATTGATACTGATTAGCCAAGTTTTTGGCTAATCCCCTGCCTCTATTGAATTAAACAGGTACAGCCAATCTGAATATTCGTGTTTATGGGGAGTCAGCTTTGGTAGCTGTATGTACAACTGCATTGGGAGTGAATTTAAAAAAATGTAAATCAACTGCTCTGTGAGTAGAATGTTTTTTTCATCTAAAATCATCACGTCCAATCTTTTCTGTCTGGTAGATCACATATTGGAGATATTTTATCTTTTCACTGAATTATCTAATCACAGAAGCTATTGTCTGTTTATTAGGTTAGGGCAGTTTGTGTTTCCCATATCATTAGACTGTGTAGTGTAAAGAAGGGGGAATGTGTACCTCTGTGTCTCCTATGTAATCATCTGTCTGCACCCTATATTATATGGGTTTATGTGCACAATTCATTCAATCCACATCTAGATTGATGTGTATGAATGGATAATCTGGTTGAAATCTCTCTAATCTGCCAGTAACCTGCTTAAACAGGTTAACTGATTTACAAAACCCATTTTTATTACTTTGTTAAGGATTTCAAAGTCAACAGAGGGGAATCCTGGGTAAGTACCCTTATCTCGAGTGGAGAGCAGCTACATAGAGCATCTCTGAGTCTGGAAGACTTAACATGTATGTGCATTTCAAAGACAACCCATTGATTAATTTCTGTGGTGACACTGGTGGGAAATGGCTGTTTAAGAATCCATACATATTATGGCTGTAAGACTAACCGATTTTCGGGCCAATTATCAGGGACAAATGTTCGTACAAACAATTAGTGTTGACTGAGCATGGCCGGCCGAACATCAGTTCAGCTCGAGCATCGCGATGCTCAGCACATCGCGGTGTTTGGCCGAATACTCGAGTCTCCTCTCCGCACGTTTGTTGGTTGCTACACAGTCAATAAACATGCAGGTAAGTACTGCCACTCAATGTAATGCCATCACTCCTGACCTCTTCATACACATGTCTGCTCATCTTGGCTGAGTGTGCATGTGTTCTAAATGAGGGTAGCCTATCTCCCTTGAAAAAAAAGGGATCAAGCATGTCGAAAACCATGACCCCATAACAACTGCTATAGGGAGAAAAATGAGACATAGCCATCGTTTTTTTCTCTACAATTGTAAAGGACCCTTTGAAACCGGGTGAAAATCCACCAGATAATCGCTAATGAGTGTCCATAGGACTGCATTGTAAAGGTGCTAAAATTACCTGATGAACGAGCAAAGTCGGGTAATTGGATCGCTTGTGTAGGCACCTAAATCGTAGTTTGCCAGCAGCTGATCGTGGTATCTAAACATGCTCTGCTGCTGTCAAACAATGAGTCTGTATGGAGACCCGCGATGGTATTTGCAATCACTCCTCCCCATACAGTGCTGCATGTAAATTAAGCCACTGACGAACGGGCGATTGCCAGGAACGAAGCTTTCACCTGCTGAATTTTCCCATCTAAAAGGACACTTAAGGCCCCTTTACACAGCTCGATGTAGAAAGCAATTGTTGGGAAGGAAGCATTCCTTCTGGACAATCGCTTGCTTGTCAGTGAAGAAGACAACTGCATTGGAAGAAGCGATCACTAATGCCATTGCTTGTCCCCATACAGAATCATTGTTTTCCGGCAGCAGAATGCTGTTTAGATGGCACAATCTGCTGCTGGCAAATAATGATTTAGGTGTCTGCACAAACGATTCTATTGAACAAGCATTTCACTTGTTCATCAGGCAATCAGCGGCACCTTTACACTGGCAGATAAATGCTAACGAGCGTTCCTGTGAACGCATGTTAGCGATTATCTGACTGATGCTCGGCCGCTGTAAAGGAGCCTTAACATGTGAACATGTACATAATGAGGTATTGGAGAAGATAAAATTGAATAATGGCTTAACAAAATGCATTCCAGCCTAAACCAACTAACTACTTACTAACATTGATCTGATTGGGGAATATAATTTTACATATGCTCATCCTTATGAAGCCAGTTGGCAGTAGATGCATGAAAGGTGAATGCAGGTCTATGACTTTTGGAAGATTCTGGAGATTATGTGGTAGCCAGGTCATCTACAGTTTGAGGACAGCCGTAGCACTGTTTCAGCCCGTCACATAATGTAATGCCATCTGACAGCTTAAAGCAAGCTATGTTCCCGCGGCAATCACGTGACACCTGAAGTCGTATGTTATTCTCTTTAACCACAAATATAGAATGATTTTTTGGAATAGCCTTGGATATGCTTTGTAAAATATTTCAGCTTAGCTGAAATTAATTATAATTATTCTGCTTTGTTTTCTTTTATGAATGACATTAATAGATGAAATCATTCATCTAATGCAAAAAGTATAAAGCAATATAGTATAGTTTCCAATAGGATTTGAATGTAAGAATAACCTGTAAATAATTTACATGAGCAGATTTGAAAGGGAAGATTAACATTGCAAATACAGTATGTACATGGAAAATTGAGTTGAGAGGGCAACACATCGCAATGTCATTGTGTCTGAAATCTTCATCCTCACTTATGCCAAAATAAATTAATAGATACATGAAAATAAAGACTTCGTAATGATGCTACTGAGACAGTGGAGAAGGAGGAAGGCCGATTAACATGACAGTAAGGCAATTTCATTAGTTAAAACAAATTATTTGTATTACTAGCCTTTTCGGCATTTGGAATGCAGATGAAAGAGATTACACATTTTTGGTGTAAAATCACTAGTATGATTGTTAGTCCTCATACAGATTTAAGGTTATTTACACAAGAAATCCTCTTCCAGCCATCGGATGAACAAGCGTTTGCTTGTTCATTGGATTAATTATCATAGGAATAATAGTTCCCCATAATTGCCCAGATCCTTGGCCCATGTAAAAGATATTCTAGTAATACAAAAATATATAAAAATAGTGGCTCAAAACTAATTCAACCAAGAATGGATCGGTGCGCACTCCACAACTCACGTTATGTTGTGTATAAAAGGCTTTTAAATAAAGAATAGGTAGGGGGGCACTCGGATATCTGTTTCTACATGGACCATGTAGGAACAGATATCTGAGAGTCCCCCTACCTATTCTTTATTTAATATTCTAGTAATAACTGTAGAGATGTTTACATAACTAACAATTTACTTTTTATGTATTTTATTCAGTTATATAGTGCTGAGCTATTCCGAGAGCTTTCTAGACATTATTGTTCCCTTATGTAGTCAGAAAAGTAGCAAGCAGAAGCAAGTGTTCTGATGTTAGCCATATAACAACATTGACAGAATAACCTCTACCGTAAATTACGCCTGTATCTCACTGACCATGCTTGCAGAGCAAGAGTAATAAATGTGAATTTCCACCAGCGTTGCAGTATTATAAACAAATCACGTTTAGCTACAAAATGGAGTAATTCCAATAATGCTGTTAATTATGGAATTGCTATTCATGCAGTCCACTAATAGTCATTAAAATGCCTCTAAACCACTGCTTTACTTTAAGCAAAATGAGGGTGGCAAACCCACACGTAGTTAGGGACTGTGATTTCCTCTTTATGTAAAAAATAAATAAATCAACTTTTCCCTTCTGTTTCCAGTAACTGAAATCAATCAATCAATCAAATTGCAGTCTGCAGTTTCTAAAATAAAATAATATCTAACAATAAAGAACATACTGTTGGTGTGCAGTTTTGCAAAGGTTTGCAACCTCAAAGGAGTAATCCTGTTTAAGCCATACAAGTTTGAGATCGAAATACCCATCATATGCTGCAGTCAGAGGTGACCAGGGTTATGGAAACAGCCGAGCTTGCGGTGGCACACTATTTCTGTATGTCCCGTTGAAGAGATCAGGAGATACGGAAAGGGCATATCACAGTGAGTAACGCTGTTTCCATAATTTGGGAACTATGGCAGTGTACCATAAACAGCTGTTTCTTTAATGGGGTTTTCTGACACCAGTCTATTGATGACCTATACATAGAATAGGTCATCAATATGACATCAGTGGGGGTCTGACACTCGGCACACCACAGATCGACTTTTAGCGGCAGCCGTAATTTCCAAAAGAAAACAGTGTACAGCTTCATACACAGTGTAGTGGCCTTTCTGTGGTTCTGCAGCTGACGTTCCTATTCAAGTGAATGGGAGCTGAGCTGCAGTACTAAGAACAGCCACTATGCAGTGAATGGAATTGTGGAGTTCTGGCTCTGTACACTGTATAGTACTGGAACCTCTGGATGCCACTAACAGCTGGTTGGTGAGTGCGCTGGGTATCGAACCCCACTGATCTTATGGATAGGTCATTAATATGTTAGTCTAAACCCTGTAACCCCAGCTATCTCTGGTCTTCACATTCAATGAGTATTCTGATCCTTCATGAATGACTGAGATGGGGCATGTTATGCAATAGTTGTTCCTGCAAGTTCAACATTGTCATCATTTAGTTTAGTAAATAGTAATACATAATGATTGGGGTCACACAATAATACTAAACTAGGCTAAAACATGTAAAGTTCTGCCAAAGAAAAGCAAGGAGCCTTTGTGTATGTGAAGTCCACATGTAAGGATCATGGTTGTAGCTGAAACAAATTTAGCATATGCCAAATGTAGCGTTAAGCCCCATTTACCAGACCAGAAGAGTTTCCTTTTGGCCTCCCATGGAGTGGTATATGTTGGTATATCTTTTTTACTATATAGATTAGAACAGGATTTTCTGTGCTGAGCTTTTCATTGGACGTACAGTATAGGTGGGAAATCCTCCCAATATGTACCTCTGTCAGAAGGCTTGAATGCAATCTAAACAGCAACTTACACAGTGTTTGGTCTTTGTTAGTTTGTAAACAATCCTAAAAAGAGTACAGTAACTTTCCATTAAATTATTAGTAAGAAGCACTGAGCACAGGCGTGTACCATGTGATATATGTGTAATATCCTTGTCAGTTGCATCATGCAAGTTCACATTTTCTGTACACTATCTCTTGTGACATAGTTCCGGAAATAGCAGTCATCGGTCAAGAATTTAAAGCACATTTACAGATAAGACTGAGGGTTCTATTTGTATTCCATCAGTCCTTTTAAAACCAGGGTTACATCTTGACATGCCGAAAATACATTACATCAGTTGTTGCCTGTTTATCCACTTTCCACCTTTATTTCGTAGAATACATACTAATTATGAAAGTTAATAGAGCAGGCAGCATCATAAGACATTCCCTGTGATGTTTAACTAAAATCCTGAGGATTAATATATAAGCTATCCTAATTAGGCAGTTTGCTGGTTAAATCAGTCGTGTGAGGTGTACCCTCCTTCTAGCCATTCTTCTACCCTTATGACTCATTGTAATGGAACTTTGTTTGAGTGCTTGTAAAGAATCATAGCTGAAAATTAGCTACATACAGTCTGCTTTTAATACTTGTGCAGCAAGTGGTTACTTTTTATCTACAGTTTTATTGCAATATTTGATATGATGTAAACAAAATAATATAATTTGTCATGTTAGGACCTACTAGCAACAGGAAAGCACTCGTGTGAGAAAAAACTGAATGTGGTACCCAGACCCGAACCTCTTTACTGAAGTTCGGGTTTGGGATTGGTGTTCTGTATATTTTATTATTTTCCATTCTTACTTATCGGTGGCTAACCCCTCCACCGCTGGCCCTAATAATGCCCTGAAACCATAATGGTCCCAACGCGTTTCCCTGTAATCGGTTCCTCAGGGGACGTAAGTCAGAGCCTGTAGATGTATACTGAAGATAATGGCAACCACAGATGAAAAAGGCGCACTATATGATTGCATGACTGCTCCTTAAATACCCACTATAATCAAATATTCCCTCCTGTGGAAGTGAAGCGTGTCAAGGGGAAATTACGTAATTTCCGCTATTTGGAACGCAAGGAAGTGACGTCACATCCGCCGGTTGAATCGCATGTAATAATCGCGATGCGGTAATTATAACTGCTATGATCCTTATGATATATTTAGATATATTCAGGGCATAAGCAAGGAAGCAGAACTAATCATTAGGTGACATATTTACCAATGTAGAAAAATTCAAAATTAATACTGTTGAAAATAAGACATAAGTCCATCAAGTTCAACCAAGGGAACCCAGAATGTTTGCTGGGTTCTGGCTGGAACTCCTCTGGTCCCCATTATAGTTAATGGGGCCCAGCGGGTATGAGGTAGTGTTCGGCAATGCCATTTCTAGACATGTCTGGCAGGCTGCTCCCTGCTGGAACAGCCTACTGGAGATGCAAAATGCTGGTATAGAATTAGGTAAAGGGAAAATAAGTAAAGGTGTTTTCTGAGAGTTTGTTTTAATGATGACCTATCCTCTGGAAAGGTCATCAGTATCTGATCGGTGGGGGCATCTTTGAAAAGGCAGTGGTGCATTTGATAGTGGCTGTGCTTGCTTTCGCAGCTCAGCCCCATTCACTTCACTTGTGACTGATGAACATGGATGTCACATGGCCTAGGCAAAGCTACTGTAAGCACCGCTGCCTTCTCAAACAGCTGATCGGCAGGGGTCCCAGGTGTCAGACTCCGACCGATCAGATACTTATGACCTATTAAGAGGATAGGTCATCAGTAAAAAAAACTCTTGGAAAACGCCTTTAATGAATCTGGAAAGTGTGTGTTTTTTTCTTTTCAGCTGTATCTTTTCCAGCGTATGCTGATCAATATGAACGAAGATGTGTCATCAACGGATCATGCTGGCGTGCCTGTACATGAGCTTGAGTGCTTAAGACACAACCTCTATGATAAATGTGAATGTATAGAAGTGACTGGGCTGTAAAATTGTGGACCATCATGATAGTGTAATGTACTGATGTATTATAGTGCATAGATGTGCAAAAGACTGAGGATGTAACAGTAAATGAGAGCACCTTCTACAGGACACTAGGATGGGTCAGTGTTTTAAATCAGTATTTGTAAGTTCAGGACATAGACGAGGGACAAATCTTTTCACTGTACATGTTTAGTTTTTTGTTGCAGCCCTGGCTCCATGGTGAAAATATGGCTATGTTAATGTAGGTAGGCTATCAAAAATCACAAAAAAAAAGATACAAAACATCCTGCATGATATGATAACTGAATATGCGGATGTACATGTCAACATTTATAAGGAAAAAAAAAAAATCACAGAAATGCACAATACATACAAACATCATATATAGACTAAGCCCTCACTCTAATATGATAAAATCTGAGACTCTCAGCCAATATATCTTGATCAAAACACATCTGTGCCCGCCTACCTACACCAACACCCTCTAACATCCTCCTTCTCTAAACCTACCTATGCCGTTGGCCATCTACATTCAGGAGAGCAGACCCTGCACATATAGTGTGCTGCTCCTAGTTACCTCTGTGTGCATCCAGCAATCGATGAGATGAGGTCACGCACACCTATATTTACCACCTAATCAAGGTCACCTGTGGGCTAGTCGGGACAAAAGTGCACACCAATGCTGCTCCCCAGATAATAGGAGCGCATTCACACTTGAAAGTGCCACTCCTTCAAGAACACAAATTTATAAAACATCACAAAAAAAGATACAAAACAATTCTGCACTGCACAATATGGTAACTGAATATGCGGTTGTACATGGCAACATTTATAAAGAAAGAATCATGGAAAATAAAGGCACTAACTCAATAGATGCAAACATTATATATGGACTAAGCCCTCACTCTGATATGATAAAATCTGAGACTCTCAGCCAATATATTTAGATCAAAACACATCTGTGCTCACCTACCAGCACCAAGGTGGTCTCAGAGATAAGAAAACAATCAATCCATGTGAAATTAATTTTATAGAATTTATATAATATCGGTTTAGCCTTATATTCATAAAAGTGAAATTCCTCTTTAAAGGGGTTGTCTAGGATAGGCCACCAATATAAGAACAGTGGGGTTTTGAGGCCCCATATCCCCAGTGGAAAGCTTTTATTTGTAGCTCCAGTGCTGGAATTACACAGTTCTGACCATTGTGTAGTGGACGCAGTTGGTAACTGTAACAGCTCTTACTGAAGTGAATGGAAGTTGTCCTGCAGTCACCAACTGTGTCCATAATACAATAGACAAAGAAACAGCTGATTTGAGGGAGTGCAGAGTGTCAGACCCTCTCTAATCGGATGTCCTGAGGATAGGCCATCGATGTCAAAATCCTGGACAACCCCTGGGCTCTGTTCAAATTTTTTGTTTATATCAGAAGCCACAACACTCTGCCATTGACCTATGTGGTGTCGTCCGGTAGATGATCCTTTTCAGCAATTGACAGCAATCTGTATCACTGCGCATACAGAGTTAAGATCAGGAAATCAAGTTGTATTGAATCTTTTCCCACAAAACTAAATGTTAATCTGCTCAGCTCATTCTGTTTGAAACAATGCTGTCCACTGATAGGACTGCATGCACCATGTGGCAGGTTTCATTTAAAAGGGTTTTCCAGGAGTTTAATATTGATGACCAATCTTCAGTACAAGTAATCAATATCAAATCGGTGGGGCTTGACACCTGGCACCCCCTCCTTGCAGTTTACCAAACACAGTGCCATCCAGTGCTCAGTGCAACACTGAGCCTTGCCTAGGCTATGTGACCGATGAATGTGATTTCACTGGCCTAGCAAGAGGTGTTCAACGAACCATTGTGGTCTCTTCAAGCAGCTGATCAGCAGGGGTGCCAGGCGTCGGACCCCTGCTAATCTGATCAGCTACTGTACTGTACTTCTAAGGATATACTGTGTACAAATCACCTCATAACTGATGCATAACTCTCATGTACTAGCTAATAGAAAACTCTAATATGTGTTTAATTAATCTTGGCTAATCTGTGCTTTATTACAGTTTAGTTTTTAACTACAAATAGCAGCAAATGGCTTTGATCCGATTTTCAGGACATGATCTTTTCATCAAGCAAAGCTTTTAATGATTTCTGAGCAAATTGCTGTGTCATGCTTAACACACAGTGAACTACGGTTATCCTTTCCTTCCCAGTTCAGACTCTGTATGACTTTGCAGTTCATTTCAAATGGTTTTTTCCATTCAGCATAGAGAAACAAGTTGAACATGAACTTATAAAGCATTTTTCTTGGACTTATACTGATGACCTATCCTTAGGATAGGACACAACGCAAAGTCCTAAAATAGGATGTTCTACAACTGGAACTTTACGGGAGACACCTTTTTTGTCTCCCATAACTTTTTAATATTTATGTTTATAGAGCAGTATGAGGGTTCATTTCTGTGGGGACATCTGTTGCTATTAGTGATACCATTTTGGGTGTGTATGGCAGTTTATTATTTTAAGAGTGAAGGCATTTTGGGGTGTGGCAATTATTATGTTTTATTGCTGATTTATTTTTATTTTTAAAATAAGGAAATTGGTGGTTTGTATATATATATATATATGATATATATATATATATTCTTAGTGCCCACATCAGCTCGTACCAACTGGTCTTTGATGTTCTGTGTCCGTCTATTTGACATCAGGGGCAGACTATTAAATTCCTGTATTTGTTTAAAACAACTGCCTAAAATTTGCCATTGCTTCCTGAGAATCTCACTAATCCTAACACTCAAAGGCGAATAACAGGAAACAAACGGAATGCGCATCCTCTGCTTAGAGTTTGACTCCCTATCTACCAAAAGTTCCTGCCTAGAAAAAGCCTTTACCCAATTCACATGTTGATGCACCAATTTCTTAGGGTAACCCCTAACTGTAAATTTCATACTCATCTCCTCTAGCCTCCAATCACTAAGGTCATTGTCCTGCACGATCCTTTTTACCTGCAGTAATTGGCTATAGGGCAGGGATTTTAATATTGGTTTCGGGTGACAACTGTCAAATTTTAGAAGTGTGTTTTTGTCCGTCGGTTTGACATAAATGTCAGTACTTAACCTCCTATCAACCCTCCTAACCATAACATCTAGGAATTGGATCCCACATTCAGATGCTACCACCGTGAACTTAACCTCCAGGTCCAGCCCATTAAGGAGGTCCCTAAATTCAAAAAGACCAGACATGTCACCCGTCCAGATAAGGAACACATTATATATATATATATATATATATATATATATATATATATACTTAAACATGTAATCTGTTCTGTTCCCTTCGCCCATAGACTGAAGTAATTTCCATTACCATTGCTGTGGATGTTCACACCCAGTTCTGGGTTCAAACCCCTCATATCCAATCAATGAAATACATTATACATTGTAAGTAAATTTAATCGTTAATCTTCCAAATACATTACTGGTTATTTTTGTGTTAGTTAGGCAAAAACATTTTTAATTTTTATTTGAAAGGCTTTTTATGGTGATTTATCTCACCGCTGTTCCATTAGATCTGTTTTACTTACATAAAATCCTAGTTTGAAGCTGTTATTTTAATTAGCATGTGTAAATCTAAAGGCTAAATTTACTGTGGAACATGCAGTGCATATGCCAATGTGGGAATTTGATGATGTTCCTGAGCATTCAGTAAATAAATGTTTTCTTTTTTTGTAAAGCCCAATAAGATCTTCAGTTAAGAGATAGGATAAGATAGGATAGGAAGGAACTTGTGCATTATTGGAAATGAAACATAGCACAGTAGACCATCCCTATTATAAATATATTTGCTGTGCATTCCAAATAGTATATTCATATTTCGTCCCCATCCCTAAAAGGAGTTTTCACACTACAGTAAGCGATTGCTTACTTGAATGGGGCTGTGTAGCACTTACTTGCAGAATTGGGGGCCAGTGGCTTCCTCACTGCAGGGAATAAGTAAAAAAGAACCAGAATT
Organism: Bufotes viridis; assembly: GCA_033119425.1. Taxonomy (NCBI): domain Eukaryota; kingdom Metazoa; phylum Chordata; class Amphibia; order Anura; family Bufonidae; genus Bufotes; species Bufotes viridis. Next base: position 4,617 of record JAKVIS010000776.1, on the reverse strand, counting down.
TTCATTACTTTTATAGTCAAGTGTCTAGGAGGTCACGCCCACTGGTCATAATATTATGGTACATTTTAGTAATTTCTCGTTTATAGTATAATACACAAAGTATTCAGCAGAGACAGACTGGAAACTTAAAGTGGCCTAAAAAAAAAATAAAATAAAAGTGACCCCATATTGTAAGTGGGTCCAACTTTACAGAGGGTAGGACCAACACAAGTAGGCACATTAAACAAAATTTGATGTAGGCCACAAATACACAAAATAACAACAACAAAATACTTCAAAATCAGAACCACAAACCTAAGTGCTTGTTTTTACAATGGTCCAGCCATCTTAACAAACTAGTATATATAAAGTTGGATACAGTTGGATGGTTATCACTGAAGGGGATTGGGGGAAGGGGTGTGAATTAACCCGATAGCTTGGGGTAAGGCATTCCAGAGAACTGGTGCAGCTAGGAGAAGTCTTGGAGATTGGGAGTGAGAGTTTCTGATTATGGTGAATGTTAGTCGTAAGTCATTGGCAGAGGAGAGGTGCAGTACCATGGAGAGCTTTTTGGGTGATAGTAAGAATTTTAAATTGAAGGCTATAATGTGGGTAACGTAGCGGTTAGAGAAATAGATGAATCTGGCTACTGCATTCAGGATGGATTGGAGAGGTGAGAGTTTAGTTAGGCGAAGACCAATTAGTATTCAAGTCGAGAACGAATCAGGGCAATGATGAGAGTTTCCACAGTTAGAAAAGGGTGAAATCTAGATGTTTTTAAATTGAAGTTGGCATGGGCAGGTGAATGGTTGAATAACATCAAGACAGTGGGCGTGCTACCTGGATGTTATAATAGTGCCACACACTGAGAGGGAGATGGGTTAGTAGATGGGAAAAAGACAAGTAGTTCAGTTTTTGAAAGGTTCAGTACCAGACCGAGAGAGGACATGATGTTGCAGACAGTGGACAGGAAGTCAGGCAGACAGTGGACAGGCAGTCAGTGGTGTTCTGTAATAGTGCAAGGGTGATGTCATGGGATGAGGTATATAGATGGGTGTCATAAGCATAGAGATTGTACTGAAAACCAAATCTACCGATAGTCTGTCCAATAGGGGCTGTGTAGAGAGAAAAGTGTAGAGGGGCTAGGACTGAACCCTGAGGAAACCCAAGAGGAAGAGAAGGCATAGAGCCGGAGAATGATACACTGAAAGAGCAGCCAGCGAGGTAGGAAGAAAACCAAGAGAGAGCAGTGTCCTTGAGGCCAATAGATTGGAGCATGCACAGGAGGAGATGGTGGTTTATATTGTCAAGTGCTGTAGAGAGATCCAGAAGAATAAGTAGAGTGTAGTCAACAGTGCATTTATCTTTCAGGAGGTCATTTGTCGCTTTGGTAAGGGCAGTTTCTGTAGAGTTTAGAGTACAGAAACCATATTGTAAAGGGTCAAGGAGAGAGTTAATAGGAGTTCACCATAACATCCTTCTCTGGCAGAGAGTTCCATAGCCTCACTGCTCTTAACAGTAATGAATCCCCTTCTATTTTGATGTACAAACTTTTTTTTTTCCTAAATGAAGAGGATGACCCCTTGTTATTGTCACAGATCTAGGTATAAATAGATCATGGGGAGATCTCTGTATTGTCCTTTTATATACCTAAAACATTCCTCCTAACCATTGCAGATCCAGCAGGACAGTCCTGGTTTTGGAGTGTTGTCCCACTGCGCTGGGATTGTCATCATGTGAACTGCTTTGCCTTTAAAATCGGTGCTGCGCTTTTACCACTAGCTTGAATATGCTTGAATGACTTTCAGCTCTACTCCCTCTTGTAACGCTTGCAGTACAAACTCCATTGTCTTATCCTTACATGCAGACTGATGCTACCGAGTACTACAGGCTCCATTGGTACCAGTGAAGCCCCCTGCGCATGTGCCTCTGCACATCATGGAGCAGAGTATGCACAATATTAATACGTAGGTAAGTGCAATATTCATACCTCACAACAGATGATCTGCAGATATTTAGTTGATGCATCACATTAGTGGTTTGTGGTATACTTTTGAGTATATTAAATATATCTTCACAATCCTAACATTGACCATAAATATTGCCTGGGACTGACTTTTAATGAACTTAGTTTTCTTTCTATTTATTTTTTCCATATATATCACTATTTATGTACTTCTTCTTCTACTATTATTATTATTATTTTGGTTCTTTTTCAGTTCCCATGCCTGTACTGTATAGAACCTACATTAAACATCTATGGTATGTAAAATATATGAGGATATTCTAATAGATGAGCTGCAAAAGTTTATAGCAATAAATAAACTACCAACTCATAACCAGCAGACATTCATGCAAAGCAGGTCGTGCCTTACCAACATGCTGAGTTTCTATGAGGAAGTAAATGCAATTCTGGATGTTGGGCATGCAGCTGATGTGATATATGAAGATATTACGTAAGTATTTGATAGTGTACTAGACAATAGAATATGAAGCTACAGATGCAGGGATTAGGGGAAAATATATGCATATGGGTAAAAAACTTATTATGGGCCAGAAAATAAAGAATCGTTGCAAGTGATACTGTACCTCTTAAAATGGGCTAAAGTCAGCAGCCGGGTACCTATCTTCAGGACTGATCATCAATACCAGATTAATAATCCACCAATCAACTGTTTTGAGCAGCCTCTGGTTCTAGACAGTATTCAGTGGATGGAGTCGGGAGCAGAAGGCTCTATCTACTGTGTAGTGGCTGTGCTGGGGTACTGCAGCTCAGCTTTTTTTTAAGTGAATGGGAACTAAGCTGCAAGATGCTGGAAACTACATAGGGCGCACTGCACATGTCGGTCCCATGGAAATGAATAGGACCGGGGGCCACGCAAGCACGGTGCTCTCCCATTCACATGTACAGGGAGAGTTCTTGGCGGTGGCCGGAACCCAGGAAATCCGGGGTCCTCCAGCCACCGCTCTCCCCGCTCCATTCTCGGTGTAGGTGCTGGTCACAGAGGTGGGACCCTCACCTATCAGACAATGGGGGCATAGCCTTGCAATATGCCCCCATTGTCTATGATAGGCCAACCCCTTTAAGGTTTGTATTAAACCAGCACATGTATAGCAGATAACGATTATAGATCAAAGATTTTGCAACTCATTAGCGACCATAAATGTGCTCGTTAATCGTTCGGACAAATTGGTCACTGTATATTACATGTAAAGATGATGTAAAGATGCTTGTTCATGAAGGTGGGCTTCAGGTGGAATGATGGAATGCCTCTCTGTTATCTGCAAGCAAGTATACAACTCCATATTATACGAACGGATCTGAGGCCAATTTTTTAGCAGGATGAAAGATCGCGATTGGCGAGAAACTAGCAATTCCCCGCTCAACGTTTTAATTACTCATATTTATTACATCTCGTGAGGGTCATTCACTTTTGTTTGCATTAACGACATTCGTTACGATAGTTGCTCTGTCAAGTTAGAAAAAGCAAGGAGATAAATGTATAATTTACAAGTTTTACTGAATCTTGTCCCACAAAACTATACATAAATCTGCTCAACTCCTCCTGCTCTATAACATGCTGCCTGCAGATTGCATTGCATTTTGTGATGACAGATCCTCTTTAAAGAATTAAAACAATGGAACCCTTCCCAAAAAGTAATAATGGCAGGTACTGTTGTGGGATCCTCTGGATAGGTCATGAATATCAGTTTGGCGGGAGTCCGACACATGGCACCCCCCACCAATCACCTGTTTTTTTCTGTTTCAATGCTGGGGCCTATATAATATACTGGTGTAGTGGCCATTCCAGTGTACTGCCAGTAAGTGGGAGCTGAGTCTCACTGTGCTGGAACTGGAAACTTGGCTCCATACACTTAGTTTCCGTTGCAGTGGCAGACAAAACAGCTGATCATTGGCAGGAGGAAGTACTGGATGTTGGCCCCCCACCAATCTGATATTGATAACTTATGCTGAGGACCCAAAGGACACAATTCATTCTACTAAAGAATGGTCAGTCAAAGCCCTGAACTTAACCCAATAGAAATGTTATGTCAGGACCTGAACCAAGCAGTTCATGAGAAGAACTCCACCAACATAGCAGAGCTTGAGCTGTTTTGTATGGAGAAATATGCTAAAGTTTCTCCAAGCTGATGTGTAGGACTAATGACTGAGCAATAACTGTTCATGTTTAGTTGGTGCACAAGGTGGTCACAACATATACTGAAAGCAAAAGTTCACTTATAGTACTTTCACCACTCACAGACATGTAATATTGGATCATTTTCTTCAATAAATAAATGACTAACTCTAATGTTTTGACTCATGTGTTTCATATGGTTATCCTTATCTACTTTTAGGACTTGTGTGAAAATCTAATAGTAGTTTTGGGTCAAATTTATGCAGAAATTAGGGTTCACAAAATTTCAAGTACCACTGTAGTTGACTTCCAAGAGCATGTTTGCATCAGCTAAAGTTCACTGTAATTGTGCCAACCATATGCTCAGAACACATGGCCAAAAATCAGCCTTACACCCTGTATTAAATCTCTTGTGTTTGAGTGCACTGAGGGATGGCAGGGGGAATAAAACCTTGTTTTCCTAAAGCTGGACATTTGTGGACAGCCAATCTCTGTATAT
>JAKVIS010000775.1:0-51419 GCA_033119425.1 Bufotes viridis | reverse complement strand
ATTCCTTAATGTATGATCATAATCCTAGAGTTAAATAATAAACCTCGGCCACTAGGGGGAGCTGGGGAGCATACTGCAAACTGTTTTTCTTTATTATTCAATGTATGTCTGTATGCAACAACTCCTTCAGCTCCCCCTAGTGGTGGCTGCTTTTAATGCTATCTCTAGGCAGAGGATTAGGATCCTTGTATCAGAAAAATGAAGCTTAATGGCTATAAAAATTATTTTAAAAAATCAGCTCATAATTTTGGATCTAATTGTGATGATCAAGGTCAATCCCTAAAGTCATTGCGGCATTTTGGGACAAACTGCTGATAACAGTGACAGCCACAAGACCATATCAGTACCAGCACCCCCATAACAATGACAGTCAGAGTGCCCCCATAACAACAACAATATCCCCATAATATAGACCCCGACAGGACCTCATAACAAATCCAACAGGTACGGTTGGCACTCTGTAAGTTGCACGGCGTGGTGCACGTGTCCCGGAGCAATCTACCACAAACGCTGTACAGGAAAGGACCAGCACTCACTCGGTCTTTGTCAATTTTATTGGTCACATGAAGAACACATGAAGAACACAGTGAGTGTGTTCTTCATGTGACCAATAAAATTGACAAAGACATTGTACCGAGTGAGTGCCGGTCCTCTCCTGTTAGACCTCATAACTGTGGCAGCCACATCATATTTATAACAGTTACTGTCAAAGTACCCCCATAATATTGACAGATTGAGTACCCCATAACAGTGACAGCCTACCAACCTCATAAAAGTGAGGACCTTGATACCCTCAATATAGCGACAACTACAGTACCCCTATAAGAGTGAAAGCCAAAACAGTAACATCCACAGTACCCCATAACTGTGACAGCCACAGTATCCTCATAATATAGACAACCACAAGACCTCATAACAGTGACAACCTGATGAATGGATAGGGGAGGGAGCGCAGATATGATCGGGTATCCCGGGAGCTGAGTGGTATCACCGTGGTACCATGGCAATGCATCTGATGTCGCGCTTTGTTGGTAAAAGAACTGCCTATTAATAGGGAGTGTTATTTCTATTTATCGAGCAGCATTTTCTGGCAGCGATTTACATCAAAGCCCCAATCCGCCGCAATGCCGACGGTGAGGCAACAGGGATCCCTATGTACATGTGTATATTGAGAAATGCATATATAACAGAGAAACGAAAAGAAAAGAAAAGCTTACAAAAAGATAGTGGCACTAAAAGGGTATATAATAATATACTGATGCTCTTTACTTAAAATTCAGTGCGAATGTAGACATAGAGGCAAAGCTCAACGGCAAATCCTAGATGGATGCTAATCCAAACCTGTATCATAAAGTATCCTGTAACGGAATATGACTACGAAGAGGGGGTATAGCAGAGGAAGGAGCTCGAGTATGCTGGGGGATACACTGCTGTAAACAAAACTGCTAAAATGTAATCGTTCGTTCAATCCCAGAGGGGCAGAGGTTCTCAAGTAATAAATCCAACGAGCTTCTCTCTGTAACAGTACCCCAATAACAGCGACAGCCACAGTGCCCCATAACAGTGACAACCACAGTACCCCAATAACAGTGACATCCACAGTACCCCAATAACAGTGACAGCCACAATGCCCCATAATATTTACAACCACAGTACACCCATAACAGCGACAACCACAGTACCCCATAATAATTACAACCACAGTACCCCCATAAGAGCGACAGTCACAGTGCCCCATAACATTTACAAACACAGTACCCCAATAACAGTGACAGCCACAGTGCCCCATAACACTTGCAACCACAGTACCCCAATAACAACGACAGCCACAGTGCCCCATAATATTTACAACCACAGTACCCCCATAACAGTGACAGCCACAGTGCCCCATAATATTTACAACTACAGTACCCCAATAACGGAGACAGCAACAGTGCCCCATAATATTTACAACCACAGTACCCCAAAAAGGAGACAGCAACAGTGCCTCATAATATTTACAACCACAGTACCCCCATAACAGCGACAGCCAAAGTACCCCATAACATTTACAAACACAGTACCCCAGTAACAGAGACAGCAACAGTGCCCCATAACATTTACAACTACAGTATCCCCATAACAGTGACAGCCACAGTGCCCCATAATATTTACAACCACAGTGCCCCATAACAGAGACAGCCAAAGGACATCTTAACAGTAAAAGCCATAGTACCCCAAAATTGTAAAAGCCACAGTATCCTATAGCAGTGAAAGTCACAAGACCTCTTAAAAGTGGCGGCCACAGTACCCTCATAATAGTGAGACTCACCTTCTACAGAGCTCCAAAGGATGGTAAGTAAGACGAGAGACTTCATGTTGGTGTGAAGTAAATGGGGAAGTTCACTGTATAACACTCTAAAAAATTTGTTACGTAATCGTTTTGAGAAGTCTCGGGAATTTTACAATCACAATCACCTTTCATAAGCTAGGTTAATAGATTTTTCTAAAACTATATTCCAAAATTGTGCGGAAAATGCACCAAATTTCATAAGAAGACCTGTACGCAGTGACATTAGTACATTTTGGCTACTGTGTGTAGAGAACTTCAAATTATCCTGTTGAATACTAAAAACACCTGGTAGCAGCATATTTTGTGTATTACTAGTGTTGAGCTCGAATATTCGAATAGCGAATTTTTATCGCGAATATCGCAACTTCGATAATTCGCGAATATAGCGAATATAGCGGTATATATTCGCTATTTCAAATATTCGTTTTTTTTTTTTTTTTAGCTGTTAATCGTTGTTGCTCTCTGGTTGTCTTCCCACTTCCCAAAAGCTGTTCTTACCTGTCCGGCGGATTCCTGGCTCCCTGCCCGCTCCAGTTAATGCCCGTTGCCGCTTCTGCCCACTTCCCGTGTGCATGGGAACGCCTCCATGCTAAAATGTACTGTCGGATGTGAGAATCCCGATCTCACAAATTTGATTAAGTTGTCATCGCAATGCGATTAATATAACCTGAATTATTCGCATTGCGATATTCGTTATATTCTAGCAATACAACCATTAGGAACTTCGCTCTAAGATCAATTCGCAATGCGATTATATGTTCGCTTCGCGAATAAAACTTAAAGCTGGCTTCCTAATGGTTGTATTGCTAGAATATAACGAAAATTGAGAATATAGCGCTATATTCGTGATATTCTTTATCTTCGTCAATTCTAGCAATACAAGTTACAACCATTAGGAACTCAGCTCTAAGTTGAATTCGCGATGCGAATATAAATTCGCGTAACATTCGCAATATACAGAATATTGACGAATATTTGATTTCGACGAATATATGACGACTATTCAATCGAATATTGGCAAAATATCGCAAAATCGAATATGGCACCTCCCGCTCATCACGATGTATTACACAAGATGATGTGAACTGAAGTGTGACCTGGAAGGAAGATGCTTATGTAGCACCCCAGAGTGGCATTACCACTCCTACGCCCTGCTTATATCTGTGTATGCTAATAGAATGTCTTATGTATTTATTTCAGGGCCACTACACTGTGCATTCCTAATAATGTTTACAATTGTTATATTCAAATGTAATGCGCCTGGTCCACCAGCAGATGGCAGCTAACATGGCAAAGCTACAGTTAGGTAGAATGGAGCTTTCCATTCCATTCGAACCCCCCTCTGTGGAGGAGTGGGCTAGTTCCACTTCCTGCAGGAAGGGTGGGGACCAGTTTCTAGGAGCAGTCTAGCTTACCCCCTGCTAGGGGAAGAAGGGTTTGCTAGGCATATCTCTGCTGGATGTGCCCAGGCCAAGCCAAGCCAGCCAGAGCACCTTCAGCTCTGCTGGATGTGGAGGCCACAGCTTAGAGCCTCAGGAGCCAGGAGGAGATTTCCCTGGCATAGTTAATAGACAGACTACAAAGAAAGAAGTTGCAGCATAAAGAAGAAGCTGAGTCATACAATCAGCCTGTCAGTACAGCAGAGCAAGAGAGCAACATATGTAGCAGAGTTGAGTTTGCTTGCCAGAGTTTTAATGCCAAAGCCGGCTGGGACCAAGATAAAGTTTGAAGATTGTGTCTGATGAACATTTGCCAAAGTAAAGCTGCTATTCAACTGCATCACAAGGTCTGGACTCAATTATTTCTTAGATTTCTCAATTACTCCCCCCTATTTGTCTGCTTCTGAGCCAACGCCTGGGGTCCAGCCGCGTCCAGGTAGGAGCACCGTGACACTCACAAAACATTAAGGGACATTTTAGGCCACCCTATACCACTCGGCTATTCCTACAGCTGGGTACCACCACCAATTACAAAAAGGGGCAGCGACCATTGCCACTGCTGGGCAGGGGTGAGTAACCTCAAAAGTTTGTTCAGCGTGTCATCATACCTAGGGATATCAGCAAAATATATTCATGATCAAGCCCCATCCACACATTTTCTGACATTTTCAGGGATATTGGTACATGGCATTTAAAGGGGTTGTGCCAAAGTGCACTGGATGTCACATATATTTTTTGGATGCGCACACTTTACACTGGAGATGTGGCGCAGCTAATATCTGCAGGGGCCTAACTATTGCATGCTATTTAGCGCAGGATGCGCTAAAAATAGATATTGCTGCTGCCACACACAATAGTCCTTAACCCCTTCACGTCCAATGACGTAGAGCTACATCATTGGCGGGACTTTAAAGATGGCGCCCGCTCATGCTCGCTGCAGGCACCATAGCCACGGGTGGCCGCCTGCTTTTTATAGCAGACACCCACGGCTCATGTCCGCAACCGGCACTAATGCCGATCGCAGACGTTTAACCCCTCAGATGCCATGTGGCGATCGGAAGAGTAGAAGCCTGTATGTTGCCGTAATGTTTTTTAAGGTCTGAAACGTGTTGTTCGTTGAGTCTATTCCTGTATCTGAAGATTTTAACCTGATGGAATAAATTTGCAACTTTCAAGAAGCTGGATTTTCCTGTTTTTTCATTTGATACTCCAATGCTAGTGCATTGGAGCATATGAGAATAGCAATCTAATGATTGCATGTTATAGTTTCCTATGGGAACTATATAAAAGTGTAAAAAAAAAAAAATACATAAAAATTCAAATCACCCCTTTTCCCAAAATTAAAATAAAAGAAAATCCACATCATGGGTGTCAGCAATGTGCGAAAACGCCCATAGTATAAAAATATAATAATATATTCCCCATACGGAAAACAGCAAAACGGAAAAAAGCAATTTTTGGTTGCTTCATTTTCTATAAACAATTAAATAAAAGTGATCAAAAAGTCATACACACCCCAAAATGGTATCAATGAAAATGTCAAATTTCCCCACAAAAATGAGCCCCACACACATAATTACAAAAAAGTTATAGGGGTCAAAATATAGCGAAAAAAATAAAACAGATTTTTCCCTTTAGAATTTTTTTATCACTATCAAAACGCAAGAAAAACTATACATATTAGGTATCGCCGAATTCGTACTGAACTGTAGAATAAAACTAACTGGTCAGTTTTATCGCACCTCGAACATCGTAATTTAACCCCTTCAGGACACATGACATACCGGTACGGCATGTTTCCCGAGTCCTTAAGGACCCATGACGTACAGGTACGTCATGAGTAGTTCCGATCACTGCTGCTCAGCCGGCAGTGATCGGAACAATGTATCTGCTGAAATCATTCAGCAGGTACCTTGTTACAATGCCCAGGGGGGTCCTGTGACCCCCCCCCCCCCCCCGTATCGACAGTCGCTGCAGACGGCAGGTCAATTCAGACCTGCGGTTTGCAGCTCTTTTCGCGATCTCTCATCCAGGGATCAAAGAGTTAATGACCCCAAATTTATACATTTTAACCCCCCCTGCAGCCTCCAATCATATTATGGCTGCAGGGGTGCGTGGTTTGCGGGAGGCGGGCGGTGCGGCAGGCAGCACCCGCCTTCTCTGTAATATTCCCTGGTGTCAGCACATTGCTGACACTCTGATAGAAACGGCTGGCATCTGTGCTTGATAAGATGCCAGCCGTTTAACCCCTTCCATACCGTGGTCCGTACGGACCGCTGTATGGAAGGGTTAACAGGGAGGGAGCTCCCTCCATCTCCCATCAGGGGGCTGCTGTGCCTTTGCAGCCCCCGGACAGGATGGGTTCGCAGAGGGAGGGAGCCCCCCTCCCTCCCCATCCATCACCCGCTGCTCTCTTATGGCAGCGGGTGATGGTTGCCATGGAAGCAGGACACTTTCAGAAGCGTCCTGCTCTCCCTGAAAGCTGAAAGTCTGAATAGACCTGCTAAAGGTCTATTCAGACTTTAGTAAAGTAAAAATACAGTACAGTGCACTATATACTGTATTATACAGACACCAGATCCACTGGATCTACAAGAACCAAGTGGGTCTGGGTCAAAAAATGTACAAAAGTGAAAAAAGTAAAAATGAAAAAACATATCACTGAATAAATAAAAAAAATAATATACAGTACACATATTAGGTATCGCCGGTCCAGTAAAACCTGCTCAATAAAAATATCACATGACTGGACTCCTCAGGTGAACACCATTAAAAAAAAAAAAATGATGTATATAAGCCATTTTTTGGCCCCTTACATCACTAAAAGTGTAATACAAAGCGATCAAAAAGGTATATGCCTCCCAAAATAGTACCAATCAAACCGCCATCTCATCCCGCAAAAAATGAGCCCCTACCTAAAACAATTGGCCAAAAAATAAAAAGCTATGCCTCTCAGACAAAAACATGATTTTTCTTGTTTTAAAAATGCTTTTTAGTGTTAAATGTAAAAAAAACCCTAAAAAGTAGACATATTGGGTATCTCCATGTCCATAAGAATCTGCTCTATAAAAATATCACATGACCTAACCCCTCAAGTAAACACTGTAAAAAATTTTTTATAAAAACTTTGTCAAAAAGCCATTTTTTTGTCACCTTACATCACAAAAAGTGTAATAGCAAGCAATCAAAAAGTCATATGACCCCCCAAATAGTGCCAATCTAACCATCACCTCATCCCGCAAAAATTATACCCAACCTAAGACAATTGCCTAAAAACTGAAAAATATATGGCTCTCAGACTATGGAGACACTAAAACGTTTTTTTTTTGTTTCAAAAAGGATATTATTGTGTAAAACAAAAAAAAAGGTATACAGATTAGGTATCGTTGCGTCCTATAAATATATAACATGACCTCACCTCCCAGGTGAACGCCGTAAACATAAAAAATAAAAACGTTGTCAAAAAAGACATTTTTTTGTCACCTTACATCATTAAAAAGCGTAATAGTAAGCGATCAAAAAGTCATATGCATCCCAAGATTGTACCATTCGAGCCGCCATCTCATCCCGCAAAAAATGAGCCCCTACATAGGACAATCTCCCCCAAAAAATAAAAAATATGTCTCTCAAACTATGGAGACACTAAAACATGATTTTTTTTTTGTTTTAAAAAATGATATTATTGTGTAAAACTTATATAAATAAATAAAAAATATACATATTATGTATCGCTGCGTCCGTCACAACCTGATCTATAAAAATAACACATGACCTTACCCCTCAGCTGAACACAGCAAAAAATAAATAAAATACGGTGTCAAAAGCCATTTTTGTCACCTTACATCACAAAAGTGTAACAGCAAGTGACCAAACTGTCAAATGCACCCCAAGATAGTGCCAATCAAACCGCCATCTCATCCCTGCAAAAATGAGCCCCTACATAAGACAGTCGCCAAAAAAAAAAAAGAAACAAAACTATGGCTTTCAGAATGTGGAGAAACTAAAAAGAATTTTTTTAAAAATGCTTTATTATGTAAAACTGAAACAAAAACCCCAAAAAGGATTCATATTTGGTATTGTCGCGTCTGTAACAACCTGCTCTATAGAAATAGCACACAATCTAACCTGTCAGTTCAACGATGTAAATAACAAAAATAAAAACGGTCCCAAAACAGCTATTTTTTTTCAAATTTTCCATTTTAATCAATTTTTCCAGTAACAGCAGGGTTAACAGCCAAAAACTCAATATTTATTGCCCTGATTCTCTTGTTTGCACAAACACCCCATATGTGGTCGTAACTGCTCGTATGGCCAAATGGCAGGGCACAGAAGGAAGGGAACGCCATATGGTTTTGGAAGGCAGATTTTGCTGGACTGGTTTTTCACTATGTCCCATTTGAAGCCCTCTGATGCACCCCTACAGTAGAAACTCCAAAAAGTGACCCTATTTTGGAAACTACGGGATAAGGTGTCAGTTTTGTTTTATTATTTTAAGGTAAATATGATTTTTGGTTGCTCTATATTACACTTTTTTGAGACAAGGTAACAAAAATAGAAATTCTGAAATTTCATCTCCATTTGCCAATAACTCTTGTGGAACACCTAAAGGGTTAACAAAGTTTGTAAAACTGGTTTTGAATACCTTGAGGGGTGTAGTTTCTTAGATAGGGTCACTTTTATGCAGTTTCTACTCTAGGGGTGCATCAGGGGGCTTCAAATGGGACACAGTGTCAAAAATCCAGTCCAGCAAAATCCGCCTTCCAAAACCATATGATGTTCCTTTCCCTTCTCCGCCCTGCAGTTTGGCCATACAGCAGTTTACGACCACATATTGGGTGTTCGTGAAAACTACAGAATCATGGGAATAAATATTAAGTTTTGTTTGGCTATTAACCCTTGCTTTGTTACTGGAAAAAATGGATTAAAATGGAAAATTTTCAAAAAAATTTAAATTCTGAAATTTTATCTCCATTTGCCATTAACTCTTGTGGAAAACCTAAAGGGTTAATGACGTTTGTAAAATCAGTTTTGAATACCTTAAAGTGTGTAGTTTCTATAATTGGGTCATTTTTGGGTGGTTTCTGTTACGCTAAGCGCTCCGGGCCCTCTGCTGGCCTCGGAGCGCTCACAGCGTGTGTCCCCAGGCAGCGCTCCAGCGTCTCGGCGTGTGCGTCCCCGCTCTCTAGGGCGCACACGCACCGGGACTCTTAGATCTAAAGGACCAGTGCACAGGTGATTTGTGCCTGGTCCAAACTGGTTTATCAAGGGTTAAGCTTTGTGAGAGGCAGTACTGTTTGGCCTTAATTAGGCCTCACCTGTGCACTGCCTATAAGTACCATCCCCTTCCACAGTCTCCTGCCGGATCTTTGTTGCCTCTGTGCCTTAGAGAAAGCGTCTTCTGTGTACCCTTTGCCTGTTGCCATACCCGTTGCTACGACCACCGCCTCTGAACCTGTGCCGCCTGTCCTGACCTTTTGCTTCGTCCGACTATGCCTCTGCCTATTCCCTCTGTACTACGCCTGTACGCGCCGCAGCAAGACCATCCCGCTTTGGGGCGGGCTCTGGTGAAAACCAGTAGCAACTTAGAACCGGTCCCCCGGTACGGTCCACGCCAATCCCTCACTGACACAGAGGATCCACTTCCACTACCGCCTCCTGCTACCAGTCCGGATCCTGACAGTAAGATCCGGCCATGGATCCCGCTGAGGTGCCTCTGCCTAGTGTCGCGGACCTTACTACAGTTGTCGCCCAGCAAGGTCAACAGCTGGCGCAGTTGTCCGCCATGCTCCAGCAGCTTCTTTCTGCACGGCAGCAGCCGCTTCCTCCGTCTGCACCAGCTTCATCACCGCAGCCTGTGGCCGCCGCCACTTCTAGAGTCCGTCTGTCCATGCCAGCCAAGCATGATGGAGATCCCAAGTTGTGCCACGGATTCTATCCCAATGCTCCCTTCACCTGGAGATGTCGGCTGACCTGTTCCCTCGGAGCGAGCCAAGGTGGCATTTGTCGTTAGCCTGCTTTCTGGGAAGGCCCTGGCCTGGGCTACACCGCTTTGGGACCGCAACGACCCTGCCACTGCTAGTGTCCAGAGTTTCTTTCTGGAATTCCGAGTGTCTTTGAGGAGCCAGCCCGGGCTGCCTCTGCAGAGACTGCGTTATTGAACTTGTCCCAGGGGAGTTCTTCTGTCGGAGACTATGCTATCCGCTTCCGCACCCTTTGCTTCAGAACTCTCCTGGAATAACGAGGCGCCTGTGCTACCTTTAAGAAAGGCTTGTCCAGCGCCATAAAGGATGTCCTGGCCGCACGAGAAGTCCCTACCAACCTGAGTGATCTCATCCATTTGGCCACCAGGATTGACCTGCGCTTTGTTGAGCTGACGAGAGGAACTGTTCCAGGAAAAGGGTAGTGCTCGCCCCAGACGTTCTCCTCGTCTGGCTCCTATCTTCCTGCATCCACCGCAATCCCTCTGCTGGCCCTCCCGCCGAGGAAGCCATGCAGGTGGATCGGTCACGCCTGACCACGCAAGAAAGGAACCGCCGTAGAGACGAGAATTTCTGTTTGTACTGTGCCAGTACAGAGCATTTTCTGAAAAACTGTCCTCTCCGACCTCCAGGTCAGGGAAACGCCCGCACCTAGTCAACGAGGAGAGGCGTTGCTAGGTGTGAATATCTCCTCTCCACGCATTACTGTAACTCGTGCGGATTTCCTGCACCGCCAAGACCTCCTTTGCTGCCACTGCTTTTCTGGATTCCGGTTCTGCCGGTAACTTCATCGACGCCTCGCTGGTGAACAAGTATAACATCCCTGTGGTTCGCTTTGCAGAAGTCCATCTTCATCTCCACTGTTAATGGAGAGAGACTCGACGGCATGGTGCAGTTCCGCACAGAGCCCCTCCAGATGGACATTGGAGTCCTGCATTCGAGCGATCGGAGTTCTTTGTGTTACCCCATTGCACCTCAGAACTCCTCTTGGGTCTGCCCTGGCTCCAGCGCCATTGTCCCGTTCTGGACTGGACCACCGGAGAGGTTCGTAGCTGGGGTCCGGCTTGTTTTGGCAGATGTCTCAAGCCGGTACGAGCCAAGTCTGCACCTGTCATTTCCCTCTTCCCGGTCTGCCTGAACCATATGCGGATTTTTCTGACGTCTTTTGCAAGAAACAAGCGGAAGTGTTGCCTCCACATAGGCCATATGACTGTCCCATTGATTTGCAACCTGGCACTACGCCGCCTAGGGAAGAATCTATCCGCCTCTCCGCCAGAGACTTAAGCCATGTCGGAATATATCCAGGAGGACCTGCAGAGAGGGTTTATCAGGAAATCCTCTTCTCCTGCCGGAGCAGGATTCTTCTTTGTTGCAAAAAGGACGGTACCCTTTGCATAGACTTTCGGGGTCTCAACAGCATTACTGTAAAGAACCGTTACCCTCTTCCCCTGATTTCGGGAACTCTTTGACCGCTGTAAGAGGGCGCAAGGTGTCGTCATGGACGGACGATACGTGTCACCGAGGTTCCTGGCCTCGGTGAGGTGAGAGCCGGGTTTTTATGTGTCAGCGGCAGCTAGTGCTGTTTGACATTGTCAGTTAGTTTGGCTGCAAAGCCAATCCGGGCCGGCTCTTACTGGGAGTAGGCAAAGAGTTGGGTGGGTGCCTACTCCCCACGGTCCAGGCCGGACTTTGCTGGGCTTTAAAAGGCAGCCACATCAGCAGCTGAGTGTGATTGTCCTGGAGCTGCTGTTAGGCTGTGGAGTCATTTGAGTTTGGGAGTTCTGATCCATTCTGTGCTATGTGGAGTTCCCTGGGCTGGAAGCCAGAGCCCAACAAGGAGGAGTTCAGACGGCCCGGAAACCTGACGTCGACTGTCTTGCGGCTGGACTGACAGCCAGGTGCGAACCTGCACCTAAAGCCTCCCAGGTGACTGAAACCTGTTTGGACATTTTGTTTTACCTCACATTTTCTGATGTGTGTGATTTAACACCAAGTGACTGTTCGCTGTTTATTTTTGATGCAAGTGTGAATAAAACACTGTTTGCTGCACCTTCTGGACTCCCTTTTGCCTCTATACTGGACCCGCACCGCTGTCTACCAGAGCGACTCCCCACATTTGGTGGCGGAACGCCGAAGTTTTTTTTTGCTAAGCACAAGTGCATGGAATATATTAAGCCAGCAAAGTTGCAAGCAGGAATTTCTGGCAACATGGAGGCTGCTGTGAAGGCTCTCATAGAGGCTAACGTGCAGCAGCGGGAGACCAACCAGCTGCTGTTACAGCACGTGATGGCTTTACAAGCTGCAGGAGCGTCCCACCACGTCCATGATGCCCGGAAAGCGGTCCGGGCGGCGATCCCAAAGATGACCCCCTCGGACGACGTTGAGACATATCCGGCGGTCTTTGAGAAGGTGGCCGTGAGGGAGAAGTTACCCCATGACCAGTGGGCCGAGGTGGTCGCTCCGTTCCTGGCATCCGGACCCCAGCAGGTTTTTTTGACCTATCAGATGACCAGGCTGCTGATTACCCCACGGTGAAGGGGGAGATCCTGGCCAGACTGGGAGTAAACGTGTTGGTCCGGGCTCAGCGGGTCCACCAGTGGGACTTTAAAACGTCTGAACCCGCCAGGCCGCAGTACTATGAGTTGCTGCACAGGTTGCAAAAGTGGCTGCAGCCTGAGGTTCTAAGTCCGGCTGCTATGCTGGACCGTCTGCTGGCCGACATCTTTTGGAGGGCCCTGCCTTATCCCCTCCAGCACTGGGTCGGCCAGGCGTCTCCGGTATGTGCCCTTGAGATGGTTGACCTGGTGAAGCGTTACGAGGCCACCAGAAACCTGCAGGGGAGTCTTGCTGGGAAGGGGTCAGTCAAACCCCGGAGGCCTCCGCCCCAGTTCCGACGTCCGGCGACAGAGAGGCCTGCACGGAATGTACCCCCTGCAGATCCGCCTCCCGTGGTATGCTGGAGGTGTCAGGAGCCAGGCCACATCAGGGCCGACTGTCCGCATCGGGGTGAGCCGATGGAAGTGAACTACGGCTATCGCCACTCCCTGTATGCACGGAAGCTGTGTGCAACTGGCACCCGTGAGGTGCAGGACAATAACCACCTGTGTCAGGTAGAGGTGGGAGATTCTCTGGCGGTGGCCCTGCTGGACTCCGGGAGTCTAGTCTCCTGGTCAGGGCTGCCCTGGTACGGCCTGGCGGAGTATACCGGCCGTAAAATCGGGGTCCTGTGCATCCACGGAGACCTAAAAGACTACCCCACTGCACTAGTGACTTTGTCCACAGCGGCTGGTAAGTGGACCCACGAGGTGGCTGTCGCTACTAAACTCCCACACGAACTGATACTTGGGAGGGACTTCCCAGGTTTTCCGGCGCTGTGGCCGGCAATAAAGGTATCTGATGGACCCGAGACAGGGGTAACCCTAGTAGAGTGGCCTGATGCCACTGGAAGGCCATAACCCTGGGAGCCCGAATCTGAAGGGCCAGCGGTAGGGGTGACCACTGCTCCAGCGGTAGAGGGGGAGGCAACCCCACTGAGGGTAATGGTGGGAGACACGGAGGACTTGCCACCGGGACCTGAGTTGGCAGACCTCAATGTCTCCGGGAAAATTTTGGGACCGCACAACACCGGGACCAAACCCTAACCAGGGCCTGGGAAAGTGTTGTAATGATTGATGGTAAACCCCAGAAACCTGGGGCTGAATTAATGTTCCCACGATTTATTGTTCTTCAGGATATGTTGTATCGGGTGAACCAAATCCGAGGTGAGCCCGTTGAACAGTTGGTGGTGCCCACCGCATATCGCAAGCTTGTTATGGAGCTTGCCCACCAACATGTTCTTGGGGGACACATGGGGTGGCAGAAAACGCAGGACCGCGTACTACAGCGATTTTACTGGCCCGGTTTGTTTAAGGAAGTAGAGGAGTTCTGTAAGTCCTGTCCGACCTGTCAGGTAAATAGCCCCCAGCCGCATTACAGAAGTCCCTGGTCCCTCTCCCAATAATTGAGGTCCCATTCGAGCGTATTGCCATGGATCTGGTCGGACCCGCACCGAAGTCGGCTAGGGGTCACCAACATATCCTGGTGATTCTGGACTATGCTACTCGATATCCAGAGGCGGTGCCTCCGCGACATACCTCGGCTAAGCTCATTGCCAAAGAGTTAATGGAAATGTTTTCCGTGTGGGCCTGCCAAAAGAGATTCTGACCGACCAAGGGACCCCTTTATGTCCAAAGTTATGAGGGAACTGTGTAAATTGTTGCGTATAAAGCAGCTTACGGACGTCCGTTTACCATCCGCAAACAGACGGTCTTGTCGAAAGGTTTAACCAAACTCTAAAAAATATGTTAAAAAGGGTGGTGTCCAGAGATGGGAAGGACTGGGATCTGCTTCTGCCCTATCTCATGTTCGCCGTGCGAGAGGTGCCCCAGGCCTCTACTGGGTTCTCGCCTTCGAACTGCTTTATGGCAGACACCCTCGGGGCCTGTTGGATATCGCCAAGGAAGCGTGGGAACAACAGCCTGTCCCCACAAAAGTGTCATTGAGTATGTCACCCAGATGCAGGACCGGATGGAAAGGGTGCTGCCGCTGGTCCGGGAGCATATGGAGGCAGCGCAACAAGCCCAGAGTAGGGTGTATAATCGTCAGGCTCGGGTACGGAACTTCAACCCGGGAGATCGGGTTTTGGTTCTGGTGCCCACCCTGACAGCAAGTTCCTAGCTAGGTGGCAGGGCCCCTATGAGGTTATCGAGAAGGTAGGGGAAGTAATTACAAAGTACACCAGCCAGGCGGCGCAAGCCGGAGCAGGTGTACCACGTGAATTTACTGAAGCCGTGGAAAGACAGGGACACGGCCGACGACAACAGCCCCGGCCAGGGCTTCTAGGTGACAAGGGTCCAGCCCCACAGTTCGAGGCCTGCGAAGCGGTAGCCACGGTAAAATTGCAGACAGCCTGTCTTCCAAACAAGTTCAGGAAGTCAGGAGTTCATCAGTCGGAACACGGATGTGTTCTCGACCTCCCTGGCCGCACGTCTCTCATCCAACATGACATCGCCACTGAGCCTCAGGCCAAAATCCGGTTAAAACCATACCGGGTACCCGAGGCTCGGCGACGGGCCATCGTGGAGGAAGTGCAATTAATGTTGAAGCTCGATGTCATTGAGGAGTCGAAAGTGAGTGGGCCAGTCCCATAGTCCTAATACCTAAGCCGGATGGGACGCTGCGGTTCTGCAACGATTTTCGCAAGTTAAATGAAGTGTCCAAGTTTGATGCGTATCCCATGCCCCGGGTAGACGAGCTTGTTGAGAATTTAGGGCAAGCCCGTTATTTTTCTGTGCTCGACCTCACTAAAGGGTACTGGCAGGTACCCTTAACGGAGTCAGCCAAGGAAAAACGCTTTGTTACTCACGCAGGGCCTGTATCATTACAAGGTATTACCCTTGGCCTGCATGGCGCCCCGCCACCTTCCAAAGGTTAATGGATATTGTGCTGCGACCTCATCGCCGGTACGCCTCGGCCTACTTAGATGATGTAATCATCCACAGCACCGACTGGGAAAGCCATTTGCCCAAAGTGCAGGCGGTAGTGGATGCCCTGAGGAAAGCTGGACTAACCGCCAATCCAAAGAAATGTGCGATTGGGTTGGAAGAGACCAAATATCTGGGATATGTTATTGGGCGGGGAGTCATCAAGCCGCAGGTAACTAAGGTAGAAGCCATACGCAACTGGCCCCGATCGGTCACCACCAGGCAGGTAAAGTCCTTCCTGGGAATGGTAGGGTACTACATGCGGTTTGTGCCCCACTTTGCCACAATAGCAGCGCCGTTGACAGACCTGTTGAAGGGGCGAAAGTCTGGAAAGGTTAGCTGGAGTGAAAAGGCGGAGGAGGCTTTCTCCGCGTTGAAGTCGGCCCTGTGGGTCCCCGGTTTTGGTGACACCAGACTTCAACAGGGAGTTCGTCGTACAGACCGACGCCTCAGAGGTAGGCCTCGGTACTGTGCTGTCTCAGGAGGTCAACGGGGAAGAACATCCCGTTGTCTTCCTGAGCCGTAAGCTCAGTCCCGCCGAGTCCAGGTATAGTATAGTGGAGAGGGAGTGCCTGGCTATCAAGTGGGCACTCGAATCTCTCCGCTACTACCTGTTAGGAGGAGGTTCCGTCTGGTGACCGACCATTCCCTCTCAAGTGGATGAGTCAGGCCAAGGAGAAGAATGCTCGGGTCACCAGGTGGTTCCTATCCCTGCAGAACTTCAAGCTCTCTGTCGAACACAGGGCAGGCCGCTGCAGGGTAACGCAGATGCCCTGTCCCGCGTCCACTGCCTCACATGTGTTCACCCCTCAGGGCTGGAACAAAGGGGGTGTAAGAGGGCGCAAGGTGTCGTCATGGACGGACGATACGTGTCACCGAGGTTCCTGGCCTCGGTGAGGTGAGAGACGGGTTTTTATGTGTCAGCAGCAGCTAGTGCTGTTTGACATTGTCAGTTAGTTTGGCTGCAAAGCCAATCCGGGCCGGCTCTTACTGGGAGTAGGCAAAGAGTTGGGTGGGTGCCTACTCCCCACGGTCCAGGCCGGACTTTGCTGGGCTTTTAAAGCAGCCTCATCAGCAGCTGAGTGTGATTGTCCTGGAGCTGCTGTTAGGCTGTGGAGTCATTTGAGTTTGGGAGTTCTGATCCATTCTGTGCTATGTGGAGTTCCCTGGGCTGGAAGCCAGAGCCCAACAAGGAGGAGTTCAGACGGCCCGGAAACCTGACGCCGACTGTCTTGCGGCTGGACTGACAGCCAGGTGCGAACCTGCACCTAAAACCTCCCAGGTGACTGAAACCTGTTTGGACATTTTGTTTTACCTCACATTTTCTTATGTGTGTGATTTAACACCAAGTGACTGTTCACTGTTTATTTTGATGCAAGTGGAATAAAACACTGTTTGCTGCACCTTCTGGACTCCCTTTGCCTCTATACTGCACCCGCACCGCTGTCTACCAGAGCGACTCCCCACACCGCTACAAGGTGCCAAGTACTTTACCAAGTTAGAACTCAGAGGGGCCTATAATCTTATTCGCATCCGAGAGGGTGATGAGTGGAAGACAGCTTTAATACCCGTGACGGGCATTTTGAGTACCTAGTCATGCCTTTCGGACTCTGTAATGCTCCAGCGGTCTTCCAGGAGTTCGAACGACATCTTCCGAGACCTGCTCTATACCTGTGTCGTGGTCTATTTGGATGACATCCTCATCTTCTCTTCTAACTTGGATCAACACCGTGCTCATGTCCGCTTAGTACTCTCCCGTCTCAGGAAGAACCGCCTATACGCTAAATTTGAAAAGTGCTTGTTCGACCGTACCAGTCTTCCCTTCCTGGGCTATATCATCTCCGCCAAGGGACTACAAATGGATCCTGCCAAGCTGTCTGCCATCTTGGACTGGCCTCGTCCTTCTGGCCTTAAGGCTATCCAGCGATTCCTCGGATTCGCGAACTATTATAGGCAGTTCATCCCGCATTACTCCACCCTTGTGGCACCTATTGTGGCCCTAACCAAGAAGGGGGCTAACCCGAAATCTTGGCATCCTCAGGCCGAACAGGTCTTCACCGCTCTCAAGTCTGCCTTTGCCACCGCTCCAGCTCTGTCTAGACCGGATTCTACCAAGCCTTTCTTCCTGGAAGTAGACGCCTCCTCCGTCGGTGCTGGTGCTTTGCTCATGCAAAGATCTCCGAGAGGCAAGTTTGTTACTTGCAGGTTTTTCTCTAAAACTTTCTCTCCCGCTGAAAGAAATTATTCTATTGGGGATAGAGAATTACTCGCCATCAAGCTGGCCTTGGAAGAATGGCGGCACTTGCTAGAAGGATCGGCACATCCCGTGAACATCTACACGGATCATAAAAATTTATCATACCTCCAGTCTGCTCAGAGACTAAATCCCCGCCAGGCTCGCTGGTCTCTATTCTTTGCCAGATTTAACTTCCGGATCCACTTTCGTCCAGCTAGCAAGAACTTCAGGGCCGATGCCCTCTCTCGTTCTTCCGATGTCACAGGAGTGGAAGTCAAGCCTCAGCACATTGTGCCTCCTGAATGTCTGGTCACCGTGGCACCTGTAGATTTGCGGAACCTCCTCCCGGAAAGACCTATGTTTCTCCTCGCCTTGCTTAAAAGTTCTAAGTGGGGGCATTCTTCTTCTCTCGCAGGGCATCCTGGTGTCCGAAAGACTGTACCAGCTTATCTCCAGGAGATATTGGTGGCCATCCTTGGAGAGGGACGTCACTGAATTTGTGAAGTCCTGTTCTGTATGTGCCAGAGACAAAACCCTCGCCAAAGACCCGCCGGATTTCTCCAGCCACTTCCCATACCAGTGACTCCTTGGTCCCATATCGCTATGGACTTCGTTACGGACCTACCACTGTCTCACGGGAAAACTATAATTTGGGTCGTCGTAGATCGCTTCTCGAAGATGGCGCACTTCATCGCGTTGCCAGCCTTACCTTCTGCGCCTCAGTTGGCCAAGCATTTCCTCCGGCACATCTTCCGGTTACACGGCCTGCCTTCACATATTGTCTCCGAGAGAGGGGTCCAGTTTGTGTCCAAATTCTGGAGAGCTCTTTGTGGACGACTTAAAATCAAGCTGGACTCTCTTCTTCATACCACCCCCAAACCAACGGACAAGTGGAGCGGGTTAATCAAATTTTGGGCGACTACCTTCACCACTTCGCTTCCTCCCGTCAAGACGATTGGGTCGACCTTCTCCCGTGGGCGGAGTTTTCCTATAACCACAAAGACTCTTCCGCCACCAATAAGTCTCCCTTCTTCGTGGTTTATGGTCGGTCATCCTCTGCCTCCTCTGCCGTTATTCTCCTCCTCTGGTGTACCTGCAGTGGACGACCTTGTGCAAGACTTTTCTGCCATCTGGCGCGAGACGCGCCTGTCCCTCATGCAGGCCTCATCCCGCATGAAAGTCCAAGCGGACAAGAAACGTCGGCCTCCTCCTGTCCTGGTGCCTGGGGACAGAGTTTGGCTCTCCTCCAGGTACATCCGCTTCAGGGTTCCTAGTTACAAGCTTGGTCCTCGTTACTTGGGACCCTACAAGGTCAAGAAGAGGATCAACCCTGTGTGTTACCAACTCCATCTCCCTTCCTCCCTTAGAATTCCCAACTGCTTTCATGTCTCCCTCCTCAAGCCTGCGGTCTTTAATCGTTTTTCCCCCAAGAGTCTCCCTCCCACGCCGGTATCCGGTACCTCGGATGTCTTCTCCGTTCAGGAGATATTGGCCTCAAATTGGTCAAGGGTAGAAGATATTTTCTGGTGGACTGGGAGGGCTGCGGTCCTGAGGAGAGATCCTGGGAGCCGGAGGAGAACATCCTGGACCGCAGCCTCATCCTTAAGTTCTTGGGTCCCAAAGAGGGGGAGACCAAGGGGGTACTGTTACGCTGAGCGCTCCGGGCCCTCTGCTGGCCTCGGAGCGCTCACAGCGTGTGTCCCCAGGCAGCGCTCCAGCGTCTCGGCGTGTGCGTCCCCGCTCTCTAGGCGCACACGCACCGGGACTCTTAGATCTAAAGGACCAGTGCACAGGTGATTTGTGCCTGGTCCAAACTGGTTTATCAAGGGTTAAGCTTTGTGAGAGGCAGTACTGTTTGGCCTTAATTAGGCCTCACCTGTGCACTGCCTATAAGTACCATCCCCTTCCACAGTCTCCTGCCGGATCTTTGTTGCCTCTGTGCCTTAGAGAAAGCGTCTTCTGTGTACCCTTGCCTGTTGCCATACCCGTTGCTACGACCACCGCCTCTGAACCTGTGCCGCCTGTCCTGACCTTTTGCTTCGTCCGACTCACGCCTCTGCCTATTCCCTCTGTACTACGCCTGTCTCAGCAGTCAGTGAGCTTGCGCCGCTATCGGTGGACACGACCTGGTTGCTACCGCCGCAGCAAGACCATCCCGCTTTGCGGCTGGCTCTGGTGAAAACCAGTAGCAACTTAGAACCGGTACCCGGTACGGTCCACGCCAATCCCTCACTGACACAGAGGATCCACTTCCACTACCGCCTCCTGCTACCAGTCCGCATCCTGACAGTTTCTATTATGTAAGCCTCACAAAGTGACTTCAGACCTGAACTGTTCCCTAAAAAGTGGGTTTTTGAAAATTTCAGAAACATTTCAAGATTTGCTTCTAAACTTCTAAGCCTTGTAACGTCCCCAAAAATGAAATGGCATTCCCAAAATGATCGATATATGAAGTAGATATATGGGGAATGTAAATCAATAACTTTTTTTGGCGGTATTACTATGTATTATAGAAGTAGAGAAATTGAAACTTGGAAAATTGCAAATTTTTCAAAATTTTGGGAAATTTGGTATTTTTTTTATAAATAAAAATGAAATTTTTCGACTTCATTTTACCACTGTCATGAAGTACAATATGTGATATAAAAACAATCTCAGAATGGCCTGGATAAGAAAAAGCGTTTAAAGTTATTACCACATAAAGTGACACTGATCAGATTTTTGAAAAATGGCCTGGTCCATAAGGTGAAATAGGGCCGTGTCCTTAAGGGGTTAAATATCCATAAAACAGTGGTAGAATTGCTTTTTTTTGGGCAATTTCACCCCATTTGGAATTTTTGCCGCTTCCCACTACATCATATGCAATATTAAATGGTGGCGCTTGAAAGTACAACTTGTCCCGCAAAAACAAGCCCTCATATGGCTATGTGAATAGACAAATAAATACATTATGGCTCTGGGAAAGCAGGGAGCGCCAAAAGAAAACGCAAAAAACGCTCTGGGCTTGAAAGGGTGAAAAGGACTTTTGGGTCTCTGAAAGTTTTTCCAATAAAAATATTCCTATATCACTCCTACACTGTCTGTCCCTTCCTCAGGACAGCTCTCCTGACTAAGACTGTAGCCGAACATGCGTCATTGGGTGCTATATAGCACCCGATGACGCGTCCTGCCAGTCAATCACTGTAATGCCAGTAACCAACATGGCTACGGCATTACAGTGAGGGCAGTACTTACCTGCACGTTATTGGCTGCATAGCCAAATACCGCCATGTGCCGAGCATAGCGATGCTCGCTCAACACTAATAAAAGTCCTCAAGATCCCATTTATTTCGGGTGAGAGCCCACCCTCCCTTTCCATATCTAAGGGTTGGTATAGTAGTCGAGGGTTTCTGACCCTTGTCTAATCTGGCTAGTAGACTACCTGCCTTGTTTCCATGACGGAATAAACATGTTTCTCACTGTGATTGTGAGGTTTTCCCAGTTTTGGAACCACATCTCATAATCTGCCACTTTTTCTGCAGGGAAGGGGATGGGCCATTCTGGAAAGCAGTGTCAGCATCTTATAGAGTGTCCCTCAACTGTTTAAGTTTTAGCTTGGCCGAGAGTTTCCTATTGTACTTGTAGGCCATTATTCTTCTTCAGAGTACCGCTTTCCCGCATCCCACAGAAATTGAGGATTATATATCTCCTCATTATTCTGTTTATATCCTAACCACCAGCCCCTAAGAAGGTCCCGGAAGTCCTCATCATTGATCAGGTTAGAGGAAATCGCCAGAGGAAGTCTTCTCCTTAGGAATACATTCCCAGAGCATTATTGAGACTGGTTAATGGTCAGAGATAACCACTTCTTCTATTTTTGGCTCTGAGAAGCGACCTACACTCCTCCTACTGATTAAGATGTAGTACAGATGTGACCAGAAGCAGTGGGCAGGCGAGAAATGCGTGTACTCCCTACCCTCAGGGTTGAATAGTCTCCATGTGTCAACTCAAATCCGCATCTCTGATGAGATGGGCCAGTCTTATATCTTTAGTTTCTTGCTTATTTCCCCTCATCCCTCTTCTCCTGTCCTCCTCCTGGCTAACCACTGCATTTAGATCTCTTCCTATAATTCTCATTTCGAGAGGATCTAGGGATAAGCGCCCTCAAGGGTGACAAAAATTTCACATTAGGCTCGATAGAGCCATAGATATTGTATATGCTGATATCACCACCTGGAGAGGTCAGATGTAGGTGTGAGATCCTCGCCACATCGCTATGGTTGTGTGTTAATACAGTGTAAGGGAGGCCACGCCGCAACAGTGTAAGTACTCCTGCTTTTTTCCCCACAGACTCAGAGCCATATACCTCCCCACCCAGAGACGTTTCATGCAGAAAAGTCACTTTCTGACAAATGAGTCTCCTGGAGGAGGACAATGTCTTCTTTCAAATGCCTGAGATGCATCAGAACCATACATTTGCTAGGGACCTTAAGCCCTTTATATAGGCATATATATATATGTCTATGCCAGTGGGCTAGAAGATGATCTTAGTTCACTTGCCAGAGTTTAAGAATCATCACAGGTCATGTTTGCCCTTAGTTTTGGTGTTCTGTAGTTATTAGTTTGGTTATAGCACCATCTAGCAGTGCTAAACATGTACTACACTTTGTTTTTCTGTTAATAAAGATTATTGTATTGTGGGAGTGTAATGCATTCTGGGAAAGAGAAGCTTAGTCCGCAGTCATTAAGGACACACCAGCAGAGCTGTCCTTCTGCATATCTTCTTCTTAAACTCCACCATCCTTTTGCAAGCATATCTGCAGATACATCTACCTTTGGTTCAGGGACATTGTGTTATGCAGAGCTGTCCAGCTAGTTCTAATCAGTACTCAGGAAGTTCTTTTAACTGTTAGATGCTAGAGATACAATCCATGCATAGGCAGCCATTTTGGACATGTGCCCAGTGTTAATGTAATGTTATAATATATCTGTTCTATGCTTTCTACTGATACATGCTATGCCTTATACAAGTTCTTGTATTCTTGTAGTTTTACCACACACAATTACTCGTGTTGACTAATAAACAAGTTAGACTACAGAGAACAGTCCTCTTATTTGGAAGACAGGAATGGTTTATACTAAATGTCAGACTGCACACTGTGTGAAGGTGTATGAAGACAGAACAATATTGAGACACTATCTTCAAAGGACCAGTCATTGGGTAAACCTCCCTGGGAGGTGTTAGGGGTTAACTCAGATACCGCCTTTCTCTCAGGCAGGTCTTTGCAGCGCCTGCCATTAGCGTGGGTGCTGTCAGGTGTATAAGCAAAATCAGAATTAAACAATAAAGTTCAATAAACGTTTTCCCACCTAGTGTCTGCTTCCAATCTCAGTTCTCAGGTTATAATCTCAACACATTAATAATACACCCACAACATGTGAATTTCAAGCGGATACTTATCTCCCTCAGGGACATGATGTTGCTCAATTATCCTAAATCCTGAAGACCAGGAGCAGGGGATCCTTGTTTCTGGGTGGAGGGCGACCGATTAGTCGCTTGTGGCCATCTTATCAGCTCCTCTTTGAAGGGTTGTCGAGGTTTCTTCTGTATAGGTTAGAGTCGGAGTTCTTTGATTCCTTGGCGAGACTCCATCAGGACATGGATCTTCTGGATCGATGAAGATTGTTGTTGACCCATCTGGATAGAAGATCTTTAAGGTGGCGGAAATAATGAAGAAAAGCGGGTTTGGTTTTTAAAAAGTGTGGAGAAGATAGGAGCGAAATCATCGAAATCAGCAGAAAAGTCTCCAAATATTAGTATTTGGTGACCTATTAGTGTCACCACACCACCTCCTGCTTGTAGGCTTGCAAATGGCTGCCTTGTTCGAATAATCTAGATAATTTACAATCACTTAACATGGTCTGTTGCCACGAGCTGATGTCACAGATGGTCTATTCTGCCTGTTATTGTTTTCAGGTGGAACACCTTGTCCCACTCTATGGGCCTTTCCACTTTACAACAATTCGATAGTCCCAGGGCCTCCGTGTGCTTCAGACTCCCAGATTGCTGGGTATCTGGGAGGCCAACGATACAGATATCACTCTGCCTTGAGCAATTTTCGAGGTCATATATCTTGCTGCAGAGTCCACTCTGGCTTCCAACTCGTCGAGGCGTGTGACGTGTTGTGTGACCTCTGATTGTAGGGCCACAAAGGACTGTGACACTGTGGAGGAGGGAGCTTCCTGGAGGTCAAGTAAAAGGCGAGGACCAACTTGTTTGTAGTCTATGTCCAGCTTATCACTCTCCGTATCTGGATTAGAGTTTTCCGAGTCCATTATGACTGGGGGTTTCGAGCCTCCATCCTCTTCTGATTGCGACGCCATTTTGGCATCTGTTGCGCCTGAGGCTTGCGCCGTTCCTTTAGATTTGCTCTCCATGGGTATTACGAATCGGTCCATAAACAGGTGGTCAGCTGTTCAAGTAGATTTTCCTGACTGCTTTCAGTATTGAAACAGTCAGTTTGTAAGGGATAATACGCTTTGTGGTGCTACAGGGGACGGAGCTCCTAGCACATGCTACCTTCCATGCTAGCGCTGGAACCGGAAGTCCTTCCTTCTGCTTCTAGCCCTGTTCACACTGAGTTTTTTGCCAAGGAATTTTTCATGTGCTGAATCTTCCTGCCTTTGCTTTCAGTAGAAGGTTGTGGTTAATCTAAGGTTGCCGCAATTCATTGTCTTGACTGCTCCAAGAAAGGACAGCACTTTTCTTGATGTGGTGGCTGCACGGACACCACGAGAAACCGCTCACAGTCTAGCATATAAAGTGGGGCTAAATCGGGAATGGGTTCCGCTGCATTCAAATTGAAATACCGTGACACTCCCTGAGGTGTTTCTGTCATACAATATGCGGAAGAATACAGCTTTAAAACTTTCCTCATGAGACAAGCGATTTGCTAAATACTTTACCTTTTCAATGTAGGCTGCGACACTTTACAAGCAGCAGTCACATGACATGAAGATTCAGGCTTTTAATGTTGAGGCAAGACCTTTGTCTGCTAAATGTGTGACATTCCTTCCCTGTTGCCCTGCCCCTTAGTCAAAGCAATAACCAGTACGCTCCATCTAATGGAGCTGGGCAACAGAGAAGGAAGATCCCATGATCGGCAAACAAGATGTCTTGCCTCAGAATTGAAGGCCAACTCAGAATGTGGAGTTGTACCCCAAACTAACAGGGGAGAATTTTGCAAGTCACGTGTCTTATGAGGACGGGTTTAAAGACGTATTTTTATTTACTGACTGCACAATCCCTTGAAATATATTTTTTAAATAATTATTATTTAAAAATTCTGCTATAAAAACACAAGAGGACCAGAAGCTGTAGTCCTTAAAACTTGCCTTATTTCTCAAAAAAAGCCCTACCCGAAAAGAAGTCCCAGCGCTATTTTGCAGGAGGTTATGTCGCTTGACGTCTCTGACATCACGGACAAGGAACACTGTAGCCTAATACTGTGACCAGAATCCACTCACCAAAGCATGAGACGCTGTCTACTGCCTCCGGTGTCCTGCTTCCCGCGTCCTGTTTCCCGAGAGGAGATACCATAGAGAAGGCGCAGTGCCACTGCCAGAGTGGCTCCATAGTCCTGCTCCCTGCCTCCCAAGTCAAGGAGAGAAGATACTGTAGAGAGGTCACAGTGCGACTGCTAGAGTAGCTCCAGAGTCCTGCCTCCCGAGTCTGCCTCCCAAGTGCAGAGAGGAGATAGAGAGGTAGGGCATGGTGCCATTGCTTCTGAGAGAGAATATGAGAGAGAGAGTGCCAGTAACACCCACTGACACTACACCTCTAAATAAGCCCTACCCCAAAAATAAGCCCTAAACCTTTTTGGAGGAGACATGGCATGTAGCGCGTTCTTTTAAATCATATTCAATCAAGAAATACACATAAAAACTGGACATCCATTTGGATGCTACCATAGTAACTATTGTATAATGAATTCCATACTAGAAAAGTTTGTACCAAGTCTAAACCTCATAGAGGTACCACAATTACACAATTAAAACCCCACAAATAAAATTGTATCTGAGTTTTCTTTTGTGGTGGCAAAGGCAACAGGTATTGTAATGTAATGCAGCTTTTTTGAATTCCATAGTGTGTCATAATGTCATGGTTTCCAAAGGCTCAATCTAAACCCTATAGCGGCACCACAAGAAAAAACAATCCCTCTTTAAAGTATGTATTGCTTGGGATTTTTCTTTCGGTGGCAAGGCCAACAATAAAATAGCATACTGTAATGTAATCAAGCTTTAAAAAAAAAAAAACATTATTTCATAAACCATAGTCTCCAAGGACTGAGTCTAAACCCCATAGCGGTACCACAATAAACATACAGTGATACTTCTGGTTTTTATTGTGGCAGAAAAGTCCAACAACATAGTTTAATGTGATGTAATGTATTTTTTGAAAACCACAGTATGCTAAAAGGTGCTGTTTTTAACCACATATGGCTGCAGCTTTCCCATGACTGTCACACTGTGTTGGTGGGTAGCCTGAGATCAGCAGGTCATTACAGTTTCAGAAATATATTATCACATGATTTCTCTTCCCCACAAGATGACTACGAAAATATAATATATCAGTAATAGATCACTGTGGGAAAATGTCTTCTTATGAGTTGAGTCACGGTTGACAACGTATTACTAAATGGGATTTCCCTTTTGTCTATTATTTTCTAAGGGTTTTCACATCGAACGTATGAACTATTGATAGGAATTGCCAGAAATTTACTGTATAAGTAGTTATGGTCAGAACCGTCCAGGGACCTCAATCACGAAAAACAAAGAAGATGCAGAGCTCTTCTGGGCATTGTGCCACTTCAGCTCCCATTGGTCCCGCTTAACTCCACTCGTAGAACATCACGTTGGGCCAATGGCTATAAACAGCTAAACTGTGAATCTTTTAAAGGGCCATGAAACTTGTAATGGTAACCTAGTGGAACAGTTGGTATCCCAGTGGATGGTAGAGGTAGGGATGTCATAGGTCAGACCCTCACTGATCATATAGTCATAGTGTGTCCTGTCAGTGAACCATAGATGTGGCAGCTTGTGGAACCTACCTTTGAATTGCATCCAGTCTTTTCATTAACCAGCATAAGAGACTGTGACTGCCTCCCATACCGAAGTACATCCGGCCATCAGCCAGACATTGGAATGGTAGGACCCTCTGCTATCCTAACTAAATGGTTGGGAGCCACAAATAGGGTTACAGTATGCAAAGCCAGAAGAGTCCTCGAAGGCAATCAGATGTGATGAAAGGTCACACATGAAAGCTCTACCTCCACCTGGGTAGACTAAAAGTAACATGAACTTAAAGGAATGGTAATTCAAGACTTTTGTTGACCATTTCCAGTGTTTTCTGGAAACCTTAGGATTGGGTATGGTGCTATAGGTGGTTGGAGAGTGGAATGTGGCATCATGAAAGACAGACCAGTTTATTAGAAATCGTGGTAAAGAAAATATCAGTGGACATTCATAGGAATTATAATATTGAACTATAAATACAGGTGAAGAAAATAATCATCTAGTAAAACGGTAAAGACAAAAGTTATAAAATGTTCGGATGCAAATAGGTTTCTTCTCATCCGGTCTTATATCGCCCTTCTCTTCATTTTACTACAATAACATCATAATCCTTGTCATCGTTTTCTGCTTTTATTGTGGCGTACGGAGTTGTCTCTGTGGTTGAGTCTGCAGTATCTTTCGGTTTGGCTTCTCCAAAATCAATAGTTGCGTAATGTAGTTCAGGAGCATTTTGGCACTGATCCACTGGGGCTGTCTGTAAAACAATGACAACCGTATCACATTCATCTCTATAGTAATCCAATCCTCATTAAATACCTAATCTGAACTAAAAAAAGTATTGGTCCACTGGAGTATGTAGATGCCTGGAGAAGTCTTTCTTTTCTCCTCAACCATTGACAGGTAAGATCCCCCTGTCACCCGAAATGTAGTCAGTTACCTAGTATGTAATCAATAATTGTAAGCCGTGGTCAGGGCGTAACTGCCATAGTGGCAGACCTTGCTACTGCTATGGGGCCCAGGGCCAGAGGGGGCCCAGTCTTAGTTGGGATCATCTCCTCTTCTACTGGGGATGAAAACTTGGGCATTAGGTAATGAGGCAGTGGAATAATGGCCCAAGGGTCACTGGAAAGGGTTTAGGCAGAAACCCTCTGTCCTGTGTGGGGCGCCTGGTTGGGCCCTTAGTTCTCTATGTATGCCACTGGCCGTGGTGTCCAGTGGTTTAGTGTCCCAGTCCATGATGTCCTGGGATTTCTTTTCTCTATTAGTTTATTATTCTAGTGGTTTAGTGCCTCTATCCCTGCTATCTCATTACTTAAAGAGGACTCGTCCCCTCTCCTGACATCCCTGCTTTACAAGCTTTCATGCATTCCCCATGTAATAGCAATTCTGGAGCCTCTATTCTTATGTCTCTATGTTAGTGCCGTTCCTTTATTATTTCTACAAGAAGTTATGGATGAATTGCTAGCAGTCTGCAGTAAGGGTACAGAGGGGTGGTAACCAGTTGGGGGGTACCTGCACAGACTCACTCTATCCAATAAGTGCTGCTATTTTGAGACTGTGCAGGGACACACCTCTACTGGTTCCCCCTCTGTACTCTAACTGCAGATTACTAGCAGTGAATGCATAACGTCTAGTGGAAATAATAAAGGAATGGCAAAAACATAGAGCCATAGGAATAGATGCTCCAGAATTATTATCTCATGGGGGATGCACGAAGCTATTAAACCAGACATGTCAGGAGAGGTGAC
Organism: Bufotes viridis; assembly: GCA_033119425.1. Taxonomy (NCBI): domain Eukaryota; kingdom Metazoa; phylum Chordata; class Amphibia; order Anura; family Bufonidae; genus Bufotes; species Bufotes viridis. The sequence goes on along the minus strand of JAKVIS010000775.1, from coordinate 23,110 downwards.
AGGTCCTCTTTAACCTCTTGAGGACACAGGACGTACGGGTACGTCCTGTGTCCTGTCCTAAAGATGGCGCCCGCTCCTGCTTCATGCGGGCGCCATCGCTGCAGGTGGCCACCTGCTTATTCAAGCAGACCCCGCAGCTAATGTTCGGGATCGGCAGCGTTGCCGATCGCGAACATTTAACCCTTAGATGCCGTGGTCAATCCTGACCACGGCATCTGCGCGCGATAAAACCGAATGTAAAACTTCGGCAGCTCTCCGGCTCCCCCTTGTGGCGATCGGGGGAACCGGAGCCTGTCAGCAACAGCCATGGTTTCTGTGAATGATACCATGCTGTTGCATAGTATTTCCTATGGAGCCCTTGTTAGCAATAGGGCTCCATAGGAAACTGGTAAAATCCTCATAGACTCCAATACAAGTGCATTGGAGTTCATGATAGACGTAATCAGATGACTGATTTATATACTGTATTTTCCGGTATATAAGGCGAACCCCTACTTGTCCTGTTAAAATATGGGGTCCCTGCTCTCCCGAGCATGAGAAACCGCTGGGAGAGCAGGGAGAGGGGCTGCTTCAGGAGCGACTGGATTAATATACTGTATGACTCTGGATTTTAAGATGGACCATCCACCACATACAGTACATAGAATAGCTGATTTCTGTACCTCGGACTCAGTGTGCAGATCCTCCGCCTCTGAAAAAGCAACAAATAAAATCACTTACCAAATAAAAGGTCAGTTATTTTTTCCATGTTTTGGGTTTATGTTTATGGGTTATTATTCCCTTAAGCCTTCATGCACACGGCAGTGTCTTTTTGCTGCCTCCGTTCCGTTTCTTTTGAGGATCGTTGCTTGGAAACCAGGGCACTTGTACAGGTACTTTAAGAAACTGTTTCAAGCCTTCCGCTTTTTTGCGGATCCGCAAAAAAAAACGGAAGACACACGGAAACACAACCTGCAAAATTTGCGGACACAAGGAACGGATGTGGATGTGAAAAAAAGGAAGATGGATCCGCGATTTGCGGACAGCAAAAAACAACTGTCGTGTACATGTAGCCTAACTATTAAAGGTTCGCTAACTCTTCGAAAACCTTTTGACACATATCAACACGGTGGTGGTCTGAAAGCTGAGAGTCCCACCAATCCCTGGAATGGCGGGAGAGAAGTGCTCATATATTGCATGTACTCTCTTCCCGGCGCGAGGACGGGATCACATAGGAGTCTATGATTCTGTCCTGAACAGTGAGGAGAGAAAGCGCACTAGGGTGTGGATTGGTGGGGTCTCAGCACTCAGACCCCCAGAGATGTAAACTTTTGGTATGTCTCTAGAACAGTTATGATACATGTCTCTGTGAAGTTAGTGACCCTTTAAGCTAAATATGCACATAAATTCTATCTCTAGAATAAAATTGCATATTTTTTTAGTTATAATACCCTTTTCTTAACCTTTTTTCACAGTAACATCAGTGCATAGATCCTCTTGGTATGAACAGAGCCTTAGAGATTTTTAATGTTTTTTTTGAGGATTTGTTTCTTGTCCGAGAAAAATTCCAGAGCTGAAAGGGTTGTCCAGCTTTTGAACATTTTTAATTATTGAGAGCAGCGTACTCTACCTGATGGAAAACCCATACTCGCCTATTCCCTGCTGCTCCATCCCAGCTCTGTGGTCACCCTGGTTCCCTTCTGCTCTTAGCAGAGGCGTAGCTAACGGCTCATGGGCCCTGGTGCAAGAGTTCTGCTTGGGCCCCTTTCCTCTGTGCTTTGTGTGTCTTCATATGCGGCACAAAGAGTCTTTAGGCTCCTGGGCCCGGTAGCGACTGCTACCTCTGCACCCTATAGCTACGCCCGTGGCTCTTGGTCTTGGACAGTGACACATGTGCCTCTTCGACGAATGACTTTCCTCAGTTGAACCAGCTGTGATATGCAGATTGGGGACACGTCACCACTGAGACCAGTCATTGGCTGCGGTGACACATGTGACCACGTCCACCAGGAAGTTGACACAACAGGGACTGTAACACCAGAGAGCTGGAACAGACCAGTGGGGAGGCGGTGGGTATGGTTTCTTCAGTAGGAAGAGTATCGATAGTTAAAAAGGTCCAAAGGCTGAACAACCCCTTTATCAGAAAATCAGGTGTCAGGTGCTGTTATCAAAGTTGTTTTTCTTCTTTAAATTTAAATGTCAGCTCCGGAGGTCTTAATTCGACCCTAACCTGTCCCAGACAGGACTTTAACCCCATCAATCTCATAATTTGTCAGGATTGTAACTACGATATAGCAGAGAACCAGATATATGGAGTGTTGGTGGCGATAGAGTAGAGTACGGTAAAATTCCAGAAATTCTCCTAGAAGTACACAGTGATGAAAATGAAATTTACCTTGGCTTCTATGAAGGGACATCTTTCTGCAGAAAAGAAAACTTTTGTGAGTAGGTTTCGAGTAAACTTGTGACCTTCGTGGTCATGGGGTCATACGATATTACAAAACTGTTAAATCTGGATTTTTTATTTGGTTCTTCCTTATAGAGAATACAATTGCTGATCATGAGATGAGGACTTCCTTTTAGTGGCTTTCCTCAGTTATAGGGTGTGTGGTGTTGACCATGTCTTCACAGTCGGAGAGATAAGAGTACATGACGATAATGCTGTTTTTTTTACCAAAACCTGAATCTTTTTTTTTACCATATAGATATGTTCTATACTTACTTCTGTCGCAAACATTATTAAAGGGGTTGTCCAACTTTTACTAAGTGGTGCCTTTAGGCCATGCCTAGCTGATTGGCAGAGTTCCGACACCCCACCACCAACCAGCTCCAGCACTAGAAGTCTTCAGTGGGACCTGCAGTGTAGTACCGAGTTTTATTCACTATGAGCTATACCTGAAAAGCTGATTGGCAGAGGTCCAACATCTGACATCCCGCCAAGCAGCTTTCCAGGTGTAGCTCTGGTGTCATAGTGGAAATCATTACTACACTTCAGCTTCCGTTGAAGACTTCCAGCTCTGGAACTATAAGTCCGAAATTTTTTTTTTTAAATAATCCTAAAAAAAATCTTTTTGATGTTGACGGCAGGACTATGATTAAGGGTACTTTCACACTTGTGGCAGTGTGATCCGGCAAGCAGTTCCGTTGCCTGAACTGCCTGCCTGATCAGGCAAACTGTATTCAAACGCATGTCATTTTTTCTGACTGATCAGGCATTTTTCAGACTGATCAGGTCTGAAAAATGCCTGATCAGTCAGAAAAATGCCTGATCAGTCAGAAAAATGCATTGCAATACCGGATCCATTTTTCCGGTGTCATCAGGCAAAACGGATCCGGTATTTATTTTTTTCACATTTTTAAAGGTCTGCACATGCGCAGACCAGTATGCCGGATCCGTCATTGCGGTATTTTTAATGCCGGATCCGGCACTAATACATTTCAATGTAAATTAATGCCGGATCAGGCATTCCGGCAACTGATCAGGCATTTTGGACGGAGATATTACCGCAGCATGCTGCGGTATTTCCTCCATCCAAAACGCCTGACATTGACTGAACTGATGCATCCTGAACGGATTTCTCTCCATTCAGAATGCATTGGGAGAAAACTGATCAGTTATTTTCCGGTAATGAGCCCCTATTACGGAACTCAATGCCGGAAAAGAAAAACGCTAGTGTGAAAGTACCCTAAGCATTTTGCATTGTGGTCCTCTGTCACATCTCAGCTGAGCACTTGTTGGATTTCTCTAGGATGAATTTCTGACCTACGGCAGCCACCACTGAGCAATGGCCGAAATCAGGACCAAAAAAGTGTAATTAAATAAATAAGAATAGGGCCCACAGGGATTGGCTGAGCAGTCTGTTGGAGGGACCAGGAATGGGAAGGCTAGCAGGGGACCCAGAAAATTGGAGCAGTAGCGGTGGCGTTTGAGAGGATGAGTATCACTTTAAAAAAAAAAATTCAACAGATTCTCAGCCTTTTGTAAAAAAAAAATCCCCCAGAAAAATATTCAATTCAGTAATTAATAACTAAGTACACATACTGAATCATCACCCTTTTCTGATTGCACGGTACATCTTTATCTATTTTATTTTTTAAAAAAATCTTATTTTTTTCTATTTTTTTTTGTAAATCCTTTAATTTTTAAATTTTATGATTATAAAGGGGGTCTGCCTGGGGGAGTTCCTGTAACATCAGTTCAGGGATTTGCTTTACAGCAGGCACCTAGACACCTACAGTATTAATGACCTTTGTAGAGAGAAAGTAGTGGGCATGCTCTGTGTCTGTGCATGGATGGCAGAGATGTATGCAGGGCGTACATAGAAATCACTGGGCCCCATAGCAAGAATCTAAATTGGGCCCCCATCCCCTTTTTATAGCCCCTCCCACTACCCATTCCAGGCCTCTCCTTTGTTCCATGAACTATGCTTGCTGCTGCGTTTTATAATTTATGCCATCAGGGCCGGATTGGAATGACAAAACAGCCCTGGCACACTGAAAGAGGTATAGTAGATGCAGTGTGTACAGATATATAGTATATACAGCAGTGTACTGGTAAGTGAGGTACAAGTATAATAGAAGCAGTGTGTACAGGTATATAGTATGTACAGCAGAGTACGGATATGTGAGGTACGAGGTATAATAGAAGCAGTGTGTACAGGTATATAGTATGTACAGCAGTGTACTGATATGGGAGGTACGAGGTATAATAGATGCAGTGTGTACAGATGTATAGTATATACAGCAGTGTACTGATATGTGAGGTACGAGGTATAATAGATGCAGTGTGTAGAGATGTATAGTATATACAGCAGTGTACTGATATGTGAGTTACGAGGTATAATAGAAGCAGTGTGTACAGATATATAGTATATACAGCAGAGTACTGATATGTGAGGTACGAGGTATAATAGAAGCAGTGTGTACGGGTATATAGTATATACAGCAGTGTACTAATATGTGAGGTACGAGGTATAATAGATGCAGTGTGTACAGGTATATAGTATGTACAGCAGTGTACTGATATGTGAGGTACGAGGTATAATAGAAGCAGTGTGTAGAGATGTATAGTATATACAGCAGTGTACTGATATGTGAGTTACGGAGTATAATAGATGCAGTGTGTACAGATATATAGTGTATACAGCAGTGTACTGATATGTGAGTTACGGAGTATAATAGATACAGTGTGTACAGATATATAGTATATACAGCAGTGTACTGATATGTGAGGTGCGAGGTATAATATATGCAGTGTGTACAGGTATATAGTATATACAGCACTGTACTGGTAAGTAAGATATGAGGTATAATATATGCAGTGTGTACAGATATATAGTACATACAGCAGTGTACTGATATGTGAGGTACGAGGTATAATAGAAGCAGTGTGTACAGGTATATAGTATATACAGCAGTGTACTGATATGTGAGTTACGGGGTATAATAGATGCAGTGTGTACAGATATATAGTATATACAGCAGTGTACTGATATGTGAGGTACGGGGTATAATATATGCAGTGTGTACAGGTATATAGTATGTACAGCAGTGTACTGATATGTGAGGTACGGGGTATAATAGATGCAGTGTGTACAGATGTATAGTATATACAGCAGTGTACTGATATGTGAGGTACGGGGTATAATATATGCAGTGTGTACAGATATATAGTATATGCAGTAGTGTAATATGTGAGGTACGAGGTATAATAGATGCAGTGTGTACAGGTATATTGTATATACAGCAGTGTACTTATATGTGAGGTACGAGGTATACTTGCTGTTAGGGGTTGAAGGACCTGTGATGATGTCATCACAGGTCCTGGCAGATGTACCTTTCAAACCTAGGAACGACACCATTTTTGGTGCAATTCCTTTGCTAGATTCTGCAGGACCTGTGACGTTGAAGATGATGTCATCACAGGTCCTGGCAGATGCACTGTTTTTACCTGAGAACTACACTTTACACTGTGCAGTTCCCTTACAGGACCTGTGATGACATCATCAAAAGTCCTTTAGCTTTAGAAACATAGACAGGAGCAATTAGGGGTCGGGGCCTCTCCTCCACTGCAGGCCCCTCTTTCTCAAGGGCCCCATAGCAATTGCGTGGTCTGCCTTTATGGTAGGTACGCCACTGGGTGTGCCATCTGTCCAAGTTTACGTTATCCACGTTCAGCAGTAGAAGTGTCACCTTTCATGATAACCACCCCCAGTGTATACAGCACAGGACTATGACACAACTACATTCTTTTCTGTTTATTATCTCTATTTTGTTGTGATCTGCATTACTTCAACATCGTGACTGTCATGTTTCTTGATCATACTTGCTTTTTCTAACCGCAATCACAATATTCTGCTCTGTGTGTCACATGGTCTGGATTTTGCTAGGTCATTCCATCATTCTGCTATCCCCCAAACAGAGGGCCCAGTGCTTTTTGATCCCACACCACTGCATCGACTCTTGTAGGTATGAAGGCAAGCAAAACACTTGGAGCACTTCCCCACCAGAGCCTCGTGAAAGTTGGCCACCTTGAATCTCCTCTGCAGTAGTTCCTGTCCACAACCACCTCATATCTCCTCTAGCAATAGTTCCCCTATCTGGCCTCCAGGTATCACCTCTCACAGTACCTCTCCTCCCTGGCCACCTCATATCTCCTATCACAGTAGCTCCCCTCCTGGCCACCCTATATCTTCTCTTGCTGTAGTTCCCCTCCTGGTCACCTTGTATCTCCTCTCACAGTAGCTTCCCTCCTGGCCACCCCATATCTCCTCTCACAGTAGCTTTCCTCCCGGCCACCTGGTATCTCCTCTCGCAGTAGCTTCCTCCTGGCCACCTCATATCTCCTCCCTTAGTAGTTCCCCTCCCTGGCTACATGGTATCTCCTCTCGCAGTAGCTTTGCTCCCTGGCCACCTTATATCTCCTCCCTCAGTAGTTCCCCTCCCTGGCCACCTGGTATCTCCTCTCGCAGTAGCTTCCCTCCCTGGCCACCTCATATCTCCTCCCTTAGTAGTTCCCCTCCCTGGCCACATGGTATCTCCTCTCACAGTAGCTTCCCTCCTGGCCACCTCATATCTCCTCCCTTAGTAGTTCCCCTCCCTGGCCACATGGTATCTCCTCTCACAGTAGCTTCCCTACCTGGCCACCTCATATCTCCTCCCTTAGTAGTTCCCCTCCCTGGCCACATGGTATCTCCTCTCACAGTAGCTTCCCTACCTGGCCACCGCATATCTCCTCCTTAGTAGTTCCCCTTCCTGGCCACATGGTATCTCCTCTCACAGTAGTTCCCCTCCCTGCCACCTGGTATCTCCTCTCGCAGTAGCTTCCCTCCCTGGCCACCTCATATCTCCTCCCTCAGAAGTTCCCCTCCAGGGCCACCTTGTATCTCCTCTCACAGTAGCTTCCCTCCTTGTCACCTCTTATCTCCTCCTCAGTAGTTCCCTCCCTGGCCACCTGGTATCTCCTCTCGCAGTAGCTTCCCTTCCTGGCCACCTGGTATCTCCTCTCGCAGTAGCTTCCCTCCCTGGCCACCTTGTATCTCCTCTGTTTTTAGCATAGAACAGTTCCAGGGCATGAGCTAAAGCCTTGGAGCTGTTTCACACAGCTATGGCAGCAGAGAATAAAGTACTATAGGTCCGAGGCTTGCAAAAATAGTCCTGGACCTGTAATACGGATCGCCACTGCTAGCTGTCATCTTGTGAAAGGTGACATGTAGGAAAGCTTCTGGGCTGGCCTGAAATTTTGCTAGGTAGCGTGGCATATGGTTGGCAGTTGTCTCCTGATAACATTATCCGGAGACAGGCAGTGCTTTCTCGGAACTGCTGATATCTTCATAGGCAAATATATAGAGATAACAGTGAGCAGTATGGAGCAAACACTTCAGGGACACAGCTGCGTGTACATTTACTCTGGGACAAAGCATTATATTTACTGTAATATAATGTTCCATCTGTATTATTTTTATTGCTTTTATGTAATCTAATACACTGATAAGTATGTGTCTGTACTATGATTTGCTATAAATGGGGTATATCTAAATCCATTTGGCTGAACACTTTACGAGGAGGGTGGGGGATGTGGCACACATTTATTCTCCTTTTCGTCTATAGATTTTACACACTTTGTTGTTATTTACTTTATGTGATTAGCCACCTTTATATAGATATACAGGGTGACTTAGAAACAAAAAGGAAAATGAAATATGCTATGTCCGGAACATGGCCGTCATCTTGAAATGCACCATATTGGATCAAGGACAAATTTTGCAATGGGAAGGGGTCATGTAGCATATCAGAGAAGACCAGAATTTTCTCAGAAATCGTTTGCCACAATCAGATTTGCAATATTTCTTTTGGTAAAAAAAAGTTATCAACACAGAAAGTTGAAAACTTTTGAGCCTTCAGCTCTGTTTTTCAGCACCAGGGCCAACACTGAAATAGCTGTGCTTTACAGGGAACATTCCTGGTTGTTGTTGCAACTTTCTGTGTTGATAACTTTTGAACCACAAGGGATATTGCAGATGTGATTTTGGCAATCGATTTCTGAGAAAATTCTGGTCTTTTTTGGTATGCTACAGTACCCCCTTCCCATTGGAAAAAATGGCTTTGATCCAATATGGCAGCTTCAAGATGGCGGCAATGTTCTGGACATAGCCTAAAAGATAGCCCCCTCAGCCATTACTTGCTGGGTTATTCAGATATTTCATTTTCCCTTTTGTTTCTGAAATAAAAGGGTGTCCTGAGACTTTAGCGTCAGAAACCTCTGCACACCAATTATGACCCTGTATGTCGAATAGCACTGGACATAACATTGCTACATGCTACTGTTTTTACGTCCTGCACAACCAATATATGGACACCGGAGTCAGCAAACCTGTGGCCTGAATTGCAGTACACACGTGTGGCCCCTTCACAAATATCAGTTGTATCCTGTCAGCTATTTTGCACAAGGAGCCGGACACGACTGATATATGTGTACTGCACTTCAGTGCACAGATCGGGCGTCTATATACCGATAGCACCTGACAGAAAACGTAGCATGCAGGGTTTTTCATCTGGCGCTGTTTGGTCATACAGTAAGTCATGCACCAGATGAATGATAATTATCTTATATGAAATTACCGGTAGTTGGATCAATGGACATATGTGAAGGGCGCCTTTTGTGTCTAGTGATGATCCAATATGCCCATATTCGAGTCACGATATTTCGCGAATATTTTGTAAAATATTCGCGATATATTCGCAAATTCGAATATTCGTATTCGTCATCATTTAATCGCCATCTTTTTTTATAAAATCGCGGATAATCGCATGGCAAAAAAATCGCAAAAACACTTTAACTTTCATGGCCGGGATGGTCAAGTCAATCAATGCGCAGGAAGAATAGCACGAGTGAAAGAAATCGCATCGCTTAATAAAAATCGCATTACGAAAAATCGCGAAAAAAAAAAAAAAGACAAGGGAGGGAAGTGGGGACGGGGTCGAGGAATGGATATAAAATGAAGCCTTGTTGAAAGTGAAACTAATGATTGGGGGTGAATGAGAATAAGAAGAGGAAAACACGACGACATATTATCGAATATGTGAATTTTTCGAATATATTCGCACTCGCAGCATGTTCGTATTCGCAAAGTTGACGATCGCGACTACCAAGCGGATAGAGTGTGAAAAAATCGCATTACGGAAAAATCGCATAAAGGCAATATTTCAATTTTCAAGTCAATGCGCAGGCATGTCAGCAAGTGTTAGATATTCGCATCGCTGTCAAAAAAATCGCATTACGGAAAATCGCAAAAAGGCAGGATTTTGGCTATGGCTTTGAAAAAGAGCCTTGATGCAAAACAACACCTTAATGGCTTCTGTCACCCCAAAGCATTTTTTCCTCACTAAAAGCTATAGGGCTGATTATTCTAATCATATTCTTGTTAATCGTTTAGCAGGTTATTTTGCTATAAAACGTTATTTTATAATATGCAAGTTACTTTACCAGCAAGTAGGGCGCTTACTGCTGGTAGCAGCTGCATCCGCCTGTAAAAACGCCCACTGATTGATTGACAGGTCGCGGCTCTCTCCTCCAGCTGGCCCTGTCTCTGTTTAAATCTCGCGCTGCATATCGTTCTTCAGTCGGCGCAGGCGCACTGAGAGGAGTACTCTCGCTCGCCGCTCCTTCCTCAGTGCGCCTGCGTCTTCTCTTCCGGGTGCAGCTGTGACGTCATTGGCGCACTGAGGAAGGAGCGGCCGAGCGAGAGTACTCCTCTCAGTGCGCCTGCGCCGACTGAAGAACGGCATGGCGCAGGCGCGAGATTTTAAACAGAGACAGGGCCAGCTGGAGGAGGAGAGCGCCGCTGGCCCTGTCAATCAACCACAGGAGGAGCGTTTTACAAGCGGGATGCAGCGGCTACCAGCAAGTAATGCCCTACTTGCTGGTAGCAAGGTAATTTGCATAATATAAAATAACGTTTATAGCAAAATTAACCTACAAAACGGTTAACAAGAATATGTTTAGAATAATCGCCCTATAAGCTTTTAGTGAGGGAAAAAAATATGCTTTTGGGGGTGACAGAAGCCCTTTAAATGAATGAAACTCAGAGTCACTCAAACTCATTTATCAACACAAGTGAACTGAAGTTCTTGAACTTATTGTGTATCATCTAATTTAACCAACGCGAATATTCGCGCCCAACACTATTTGTGTCCAGGATTCAGAATAAAACAATTGGTGGATATACCTGGACCATGCCAAAAACCTTATAAAGTGGCTGTACCAGTTGTTTTTTGGCGGTATATCAATTTATAGCGCCCCAGTAGTTCTCATAGGCTCCTTTACAGTAGTTACCATACAGTTTGAAAAGTCTTCAGACCCTTTCACTTTTTTTATATCTTGTTATATTGCGGTCTTCTGTTAAAATAAAAAAATCACGTTTTCGCCCTCAACACCCCATAATGAGAAAGTGAAAACAGAATTTCAGAAATTTTTGCAAATTTATTAAAAAGGAAAAATGAAAATTATGCATGGGCATAACTATTCAGACCCTTTGCTATGACACTTGACATTTATCTCTGGGGCCTCCTATTTCTATTGATCATCTTTGAGATGTTCTACACCTTGATTGGAGTCACCTGTCGTAAATTCAGTGGATTGGACATGATTTGGAAAGGCACATCCCTGTCTATAGAAGGTCTCACTACTGACAATGAACATTAGAGCAAAAACCAAGCCATAAGGAAGAAATAACTGCCTGTAGAGCTCAGAGTCAAGATTGTGTGGAGGCACAGATCTGGATAAGGGAACAAAAAATTCTGCCTCACTGAGAGTCCCCAGGAGCACAGTGGCCTTTAGAATTCTTACAGGGACGAACTTTGGAACAACCAGGACTCCTACTTGAGGTGTTCGCCCCACCAAAATATTGTAAGTAATCAGGGAGAAGGACCTCGGTAAGAGAGGTGATCAAAAGCCAGTGGTCTCTCCGAGCTCTAGAGATCCTGTGTGCAGATGGGAGAAACCTCTCGATTGTCAATCATCGTTGCACCATTCCATCAATCTGGGCTTTATGGCGAAGTGGCCAAAAAGAATCTTCTCCTCAGTAAAGGAAACTTAAAGCCACTTGGAGTCTGCAAAAAGCACCTAAAGAACTCTCAGACTCTGAGAAACAAGATTCTCTGGTCTGATGAAACCAAGGTTGAACTTTTTGGCATCAATTCTAAACATCATGCCTGGAGGAAACCAGTCACTGTTTATCCCATACCCCATACCAGTTAAGAATGGTGGTGACAGCATCATGCTGTGTTTTTTTTTTTAGCTGCTGGGACGGGGAGACTGGTCAGGGATGAGGGAAAGCTGAATGGAGTGCTGTTGCATTGTCCTTTTTTCTTTGTTTTTCTAGCCATGGCGGTGTGCACCTGCACATTGGGATGTGCTGACTGACCCCCTTTTTTGCAATTGTACTGGAGCTGGAGGTGTGGCTGACTCCAGTTGGTCTTGCACCCCTGACCAGCCTGTCTGCCCCGTAGGCTGATTTTAATTGGAGTAAGCATAAAGCTGTAGCCTGCTCTCATTGTATTTATTGGAAGTCATTTGGCACCAGGAGAAGTATAGAGTGGGCTCAGCATGCATGTTGGTACCTGCATCCCTGGATTTAATGGAGGCCGGTATGGCACCAAAAATGATAAAAAGCAGAGTAGACCCGGCATGCATGTGGAACCTGCACTAACCTGAATTTTATGGTGACCATTTTGGCACATAACAAGTATTATTTAGTGTTAGGTTCCTGTCTTATAGAGATCGCCTTGACGTTTGGCAGACGGGCAAAATTGTACAAAATGTATTTGCCAAGAGTCTCAAATTTGCAAAATAAGCGTAGCATTAGCACCAGTCCCTAAGTGGCCCAGCCAGAGCCATGACTTGAACCCAATTGAACATCTTTGGAGAAAACTGATAACGGCTGTCCACCGATGGTCCACATCCAACCCGACAGGTAGGGGTGTAGCTAACGGCTCATGGGCCCTGGTGCAAGAGTTCAGCTTGGGCCCCCTTCCCTCAGTGCTTTGTGTGTCTTCTTATGCGGCACAAGGGTCTTTGGGCCCCCTCAGGCTCCTGGGCCCGATCCTGGGACCTCTGCACCCCCTATAGCTACACCCATGCTGACAGCGCATGAGAGGATCTGCAGAGAAAAACGGCAGAAAATCTCTAAATTCAGGTGTGCAAACCTTGTGGCATCATACCCAAGAAAACTGGAGACTGGAATCGCTGCCAAAAGAGATTCAACTAAGTCCTGAGTAAAAGTCTGAATTAAAGATGAGTGAATCAACTCTACCAGTTCTGAATTAGTCCTGAATCTCCCAAAAAGTTTAGATTCTAATAAACTTTTTTGTAAGTAGTGCAATGATAGGGAGCTGCGGTAGCTGGCCCACTGTCATTGTACTGCTCAGATGCCGCGTTCATACATGATCACGGCATCTAAGTGTAAAAACAGTGTGAAATTAGCATTAAAAAAACTAAATCAAACTTACCGCATCCATTTGCTTACGACGGGCCGACCACCGCCATCTTAGAAGATCTGACGCAAAATTTTGCACGCCGTGAGATTGCGTCATCACGCCGCCCAACGTGGTGACATCATACGTCACCACGCATGGGATTTCGGCCGAGATCTTCAATCAAGATGGCGGCTGGCGGCCCATTACGAGCAAATGGAGGAGGTAAGAAGGGTGTCATACAGTTCTGCAAGGAAGAATTGCTTTGAGCTGTGTGTCTGGCTCTGAGAGGGGAAGCCTCCTCCAATGGAGCGCAGATCGTGCACACAGAGATAGAGGCTGGCTCTGAGAGGGGAAGACTCCTCCAATGGAGCGCAGATCGTGCACACAGAGATAGAGGCTGGCTCTGAGAGGGAAGACTCCTCCAATGGAGCGCAGATCGTGCACACAGAGATAGAGGCTTAGAGGCTGTCCCCGGAGCAGGCCACACATTAAAGAGAGATTGATGAAGCAGAGACACTCTCTGCCAAGAGAGACCCCCGAAGGTTAAGTACTGTGTGTCTATGCATAAAAGAGGACTATAGATATTGTGCACTGGTTGATAACAAGGAGTGCAGCTATTGTGGATCGGATACGTTAGCAAAATCTGTTAATTACGTTCATGTTTGAGCTTCATGGTTCCTGTTCTTAATACTTGTATAAAGAGACTATATGAAGACATCTGAAACAGCTGAGAAGATTCTCCAGTAAAGTGCTATACTCTGCTATACTCTGCTATACTCTGCTATACTCTGCTATACTCTGCTATACTCCGGTGTGGATTCCCTTTCACTTTCACTTTACAGGTGAGGACAGTAACGGGACTATCAGTAAACTTTTAATAAACATTCATGTTGACGTTAACGTCAGTCATTGGAAAAAGCAATTTAAAGGGGTGTTCCAGTTTTTGCAGATAAAGGTTACTCTTTCAATAATCTAGCAGAAATCTTAAAAGCCAAGAGGAACTGCACCTGGGCCCTTTACGGAGGCTTAAAGACTCCTCGGCCACATAAGAAGAAGCCGGTATTATAAATGCTATACAGTTCTTGGGTTCAGCGTTGAAGGTTGAGGGTGTGTAGGGTCTGACAGCTGGCTGAGTGTGGGTGTACTACCGCCGATACCAAATACAAAAATATACAAAAAGTCAAACCGTATGTCTGCAGTGAAGTGAAAGCAGATGTGGCGCTTCTCTATAAAGAAAGAAGAAACCGGGCACTCACCTGGATCTCTGCACACAGTTCCCCATTCCAATGAGTTATTATAAATGTCAGTGATAGAAAGAAACAAATAAATTCTGCAACGCTTGTCATTGAGAGCGACCCAACGACACCAAGACTGAAGCCGTAACACTCAGAGGAAGGAAGTGCAAAGAGACCACACAGGAAGCGAAAATTACTCAACCTTTTTTTTCCCCCATGTTTCTATGCACTGAAGCATTTTTATGTCTTATTTAGATCTGAGATAGATAGATAGATAGATATAAGATAGATAGATAGATAGATATATAGATCTGAGATAGATAGATAGATAGATAGATAGATAGATAGATATAAGATAGATAGATAGATAGATAGATAGATAGATATAAGATAGATAGATAGATAGATAGATAGATCTGAGATAGATAGATAGATAGATAGATAGATATAAGATAGATAGATAGATATATAATAGATATACGATAGATAGATAGATAGATAGATAGATAGATAGATAGATAGATAGATAGATCTGAGATAGATAGATAGATAGATATAAGATAGATAGATAGATATAGAGATCTGAGATAGATAGATAGATAGATAGATAGATATAAGATAGATAGATAGATATATAATAGATATACGATAGATAGATAGATAGATAGATAGATAGATAGATAGATAGATACCACCAGTTTCATTTAGCATTATGGGGTGGGGTTATTTGAGAATGATATGGCTGTATTATAGGGATGGTCAGTAAGGCTTCTACATATTTGGGCACTATGTGGTGGTGTTATGTGGGCTGTAGGAATGTTATATTAGCTACATACGGCAGTATCCTGTGGGCTGTATAGAGTATTATATAGGATATAGCAGTAGCATGATCTTGGCACTATATGGCAGTATCTTGTGTTTATTTGGGAAGACACAACAATGAAGCAGAGAGCACAGAGTATTTCAGGATAGGAGTACGCTGTCCATGTATGTGATGATGTTGTCAGAGGCAGCTCCATCTGTCTGGTGTCGGGTTGTTGGCCCGTCTGGGCCTGCGATGTCCCGTTTCCCCATAATGGCAGAGCTCCTCGCACAGTGCATGTCGCAGACCTGGGCACTGCATCTGACAGCTTCATCAGGGACATTTGAAGGGCACTTTCTCCATACTCTCATTGCTTGGCTATTTATCAGCCCTGGCTGTATGTTTCCTGGAGTTCACATAGGGACGGGCTGCACCTCAATGGGGAAGGGGCAGCTGTGGGGGAGAAGATGGCCAGAAGGTTGGAGGAGTGTTTAAACTAGGGACTGGGGGCTAATTACATTATAGGAGGGGAAGATAGTGCAGATAGAGACCAGGGGCGAGGTAGTGTGACTGGGGGGTAATTACATTATAGGAGGGGAAGATAGTGCAGATAGAGACCAGGGGCGAGGTAGTATGACTGGGGGAGGAATGGAAGGGGGGACTAGAAAAGTTCAGAAGGAAAGGTGCAGGGCAAAAAATATGCATAAACCTCTCAAATGTATGTATACTAATGCCAGAAGCCTGACTAACAAGACTGGGGAACTGGAATTACTGATGTGTGAGGAGGACTATGACATAGTGGGAATAACTGAGACATGGCTGGATGATAGCTATGACAGTGGGAATAACTGAGACATTGCCGGATGATAGCTATGACAGTGGGAATAACTGAGACATGGCTGGATGATAGCTATGACAGTGGGAATAACTAAGACTTGGCTGGATGATAGCTATGACAGTGGGAATAACTGAGACATAGCTGGATGATAGCTATGACATAGTGGGAATAACAGAGACATGGCTGGATGATAGCTATGACAGTGGGAATAACCGAGACATGGCTGGATGATAGCTATGATAGTGGAAATAACTGATACGTGGCTGGATGATAGCTATGACATAGTGGGAATAACGGAGACATGGCTGGATGATAGCTATGACAGTGGGAATAACTGAGACATGGCTGGATGATGGCTATGACAGTGGTAATAACTGAGACATGGCTGGATGATGGCTATGACAGTGGGAATAACTGAGACATGGCTGGAAGATAGCTATGACAGTGGTAATAACTAAGACATGGCTGGATGATAGCTATGACAGTGGTAATAACGGAGACATGGCTGGATGATAGCTATGACAGTGGGAATAACTGAGACATGGCTGGATGATGGCTATGACAGTGGTAATAACTGAGACATGGCTGGATGATGGCTATGACAGTGGGAATAACTGAGACATGGCTGGAAGATAGCTATGACAGTGGTAATAACTAAGACATGGCTGGATGATGGCTATGACAGTGGGAATAACTGAGACATGGCTGGATGATAGCTATGACAGTGGTAATAACTGAGACATGGCTGGATGCTTATCCTTGCGTGCACTTTTTTTCAGTGATTTATGTGTTTATATATGTTCATCCGCACATTGTTTCATTTTGTGTAGGATGTTTGTGTGGTGCATGTGGTTCGCGCCAGCATCCTCCATTGTATGCAATTTTTGCTGGGGATAGCCACTCGCTGCGAACCACATGCGGAGGAACTGCTCCCCAGTTAGAAACACGCAACAGTGTTTGGGGTTTGAGCAGTTCCACCCATTTAGGCCACATTATTTCATTGATTTTTCTTCAGGGAGGAACAAAAATACCAAACTGCAAAAAAGCAAAATGTAACCAACTCATCGAGGCTATAGGCCTATCTAACTGGGACAAAGTCCTAAAAATTTAAAATACAGCCACAAAATGGGATATCTTTAAAAGCATCCTAAATTCTCATTGTGAGAGGTACATACCGTATGGGAATAAAAAGGCTAAGGAACAAGAAGAAACCAATGTGGATAAATGGAACCGTAAAGTAAGCAATAAATGCCAAAAAGAAAGCATATAAATCACTAAAACAGGAGGGGAGCCAGGAAGCACTGAAAAACTATAAGGAAAAAAATAGAATATGTAAAAAACAAATAGAGACCGAGAGATTAATTGCTAAAGAGAGTAAAACTAACCCTAAAATGTTCTTCAATTATATAAATGGTAAAAAATATAAATCTGAAGGAGTCGGCTCTTTACAGAGTGATGAGGGGGAGTTACAGAGAGCGACGAGGATAAAGCAAAACTATTAAATATTTTTTTCTCCACTATATTCACTGAGGAAAATAAACTGTCAGATGAAATGCAGAATGTAAAAGTAAATTCCCCATTAAAAGTGCCCTGTCCGACCCAGGAAGGAGTACAACAGAGACTTAAAAAGATTAAAATAGACAAATCGCCAGGACCGGATGGCATACACCCCCGTATCCTAAGGGAATTAAGTGATGTCATAGCCAGACCTTTATTTCTGATATTTACGGGCTCTATACTGACAGGGAATGTTCCACAGGATTGGCGCATAGCAAATGTGGTGCCAATATTCAAAAGGGTCCAAAAACAGAGCCTGGAAACTATAGGCCGGTAAGTTTAACACCTATTGTGGGTAAACAGTTTGAAGCTTTTCTAAGAGATGCTATTTTGGAGTATCTCAATGAAAATAAGCAACTAACGCCATATCAGCATGGCTTCATGAGGGATCGGTCATGTCAAGCTAATTTAATCAGTTTCTTATTATTTATGATTTTGTAGAAGGCTTTCACAGTAAAATACCAATTTTACAGATGAGACACTAAACTGTGTAAAGTAATTGACACGGAAAAGGACAGTATACAGTATATATATACTACAGAGGACAGTATACTGTATACATATATATATATATACTACAGAGGACAATATACTGCTACAGAGGGATCTGGATAGATTGGAGGCTTGGGCAGCGAAATGGCAGATGAGGTTTAACACTGACAAATGTAAAGTTATGCACATGGGAAGGAATAATGCAAGTCACCCGTACATACTAAATGGTAAAACACTCGGTAACACTGACATGGAAAAGGACCTAGGAATTTTAATAAACAGCAAACTAAGCTACAAAAACCAGTGTCAGGCAGCTGCTGCCAAGGCCAATAAGATAATGGGTTGCATCAAAAGGGCATAGACACCCGTGATGAGAACATAGTCCTACCACTTTACTAATCACTAGTCAGACCACACATGGAGGACTGTGTACAGTTCTGGGCTCCTGTGAACAAGGCAGACATAGCAGAGCTGGAGAGGGTTCAGAGGAGGGCAACTAAAGTAATAACTGGAATGAGGGATCTACAGGACCCTGAAAGGTTATCAAAATTATGGTTATTCACTTTAGAAAAAAGACGACTGAGGGGAGATCTAATAACTATGTATAAATATATCAGGGGTCGGTACAGGGATCTCTCCCATCATCCATTTATCCCCAGGACTGTGACTGTGACGAGGGGACATCCTCTGCGTCTGGAGGAAAGAAGGTTTCTACACAAACATAGAAGAGGATTCTTCACGGTAAGAGCAGTGAGACTATGGAACTCTCTGCCTGAGGAGGTGGTGATGGTGAGTACAATAAAGGAATTCAAGAGGGGCCTGGATGTATTTCTGGAGTGTAATAATATTACAGGCTACAGCTACTAGAGAGGGGTCGCTGATCCAGGGAGTTATTCTGATGCCTGATTGGAGTCGGGAAGGAATTTTTATTCCCCTTAAGTGGGGAAAACTGGGCCGAACTGGATGGACAAATGTCTTTTTTTGGTCCTTTTTACTGTTACCTGACTTTACTGTATATTCCCTCCGTTTGACCCCAGCTTGCTTAAATCTGCTTCAATCCGATTTTTGGTCTGACTGTGTCCACTGCTATTAGTTCCTGGACCTGACGCCAGATGCCTGTTATAGACCTGGATCAGACAGGACCATGTCTATGACATAATGTGAGGAAGTGGGATGGAGGCCAATAGGAAGTCACAGAAAGGAAGTCACATTATGGAAGAAGCTGGGTCCTTCAGCAGCACAGAGCATTTCAGCAGAGAATGGTACTGTTCTTGTGGATGGGATGATGTAAAAGAGGATAGTGCTGAATGTAACATGGTCTGATTCATGCTGTCACTTGGAGAACCTTGTGCTGCCATTGAAAGGAGGACTTCTTCTAGAAGACTATATCCCTGATACATATTGACAGGAGATGTCCCAATGATACAAAAATACATAAATTGTGGTGAAAATTCAATGATTACAGAATGAAAACTCTTAGACTTTTGTGCTTTGTCACCTTGATTATAAATGTAACAGCTCTAGATTATGGTTTCCTGTGAAGATACCACAAAAGCATCTACAACTCGCTCAATGCACCAATTATTATGCTTGAGGTTACTCTTCGTATCTTTCCTCTAACGGCAAGTGATGTAATGGTGCTGGTCTCAACTGGTGACACAATTTTAGCAAACAAGTGTATTTCTCTTACTTGCTTCTGCCTCACAGGGTATTTTGCCTTCCTCTGGCTCAACTTGCAGGACGACAGGCCGAACTGGATGGACAGATGTCTTTTTCGGCCTTATAAACTGTGTTACTATGGCAGAAAGAGACTTTCGGTAAGTCCAAACATGAGTCACAGTTTTGAGTGTACAAAAGATGCACAGCCATTGTGCAACATTTTTTGGAAAACTCAGGTAGGCTTTAAATGAGTTTTCCCATTAACAATGTTTTGATCTTTCCACTGGGTCAGTGATAAATGTATGATCTATTGGGGCAGGGACCACCGCCATGAGAACAGGGGTCCCCAGTCTCCTGAGTAAATAGGGCTGTAGTGAGTGAGCACCACTCCTGTCACTTCTATTAACTCTCTACTCCATCTCCCAGTGCCCGCTCCCACACCCCTCATCTCTGCCTCATATTTCAAAGACAAAATTGACAAAAATTTGAAAAAGCTTCAAACAACAACCCCCAGTGCCCCTCCTCACAACTGCTCAGTGCTCTTCCCACATAACCCAGCTTACCCCATTACTGAAGAAAAGCTTTCCACCTAATCTCCAAATTACACCTCACCACCTGGGCCCTTGACCCAATCCCATCCAACCTCATCCCTAATCTCACCACTATAGTTGTTCATGCCCATACCACCTCATCAACCTAACACTAACCACTGACATCTTCCCTTTCTATTGTAAGCACACAACCATCACGCCAATACTCTAGAAGCCATCCCTGGACCCATCCTCTTTATCCAGCTATCAACCCCATCTCACTACATCAAAACTCCTAGAACAACATGTTCATCTTGAGGCTTCCTCCCTCCCATCCCACTCACTCTTTGATCCGCTAAAATCTGGCTTCAGACCCAATTACTCCACTGACACTGCCCTAACCAAAGTAGCCAATGATCTGCTACAGTAGCTGCCAAAGCTAAACGTCATAACTCTGTTCTCCTCTTGACCTTTCCTCTGCCTTTGACGGATCCGCACAAAATACGAGTGTGAAATTAGCCTTACAAATGCTCTCATCCCTCAGCATCAGAGACCTGGCCCTCTCCTGGAACTCCTCGCACCTCATCAACAGAACCTTCAGCGTTTCCGATTCATCCACCACCACCCCATCACGCCCCCTCTCTGTTGGTGTCTCTCAAGGCTCTGTCCTGGGTCATCTACTTTTCTCCATTTATACATTCGGCTTGAGACAGCTCATTGATTCCCATGGCTTCAAATACCACCTCTATGCCGATGACACTCAGCTCTTCCTCTCTGGCTGAGATGTCACTTCCCTTCTATCCAGAATCCCAGAGTTTCTGTCAGTTATATCTTCATTCATGCTTAAAAGTCAACATGGAGAAAACGGAATTGATCATCTTTCCTCCATGTCACTTAGCCCCCCTACCTGACCTATCTATTACAGGTAATAGCATAACTCTTTCTCAGTTCTCAAAGGTCTGTTGTCTGGGGATAACATTTGATTCGGCCCTGTCCTTCAAGCCACACATCCAAACCCTTACCTCCACCTGCCGTTTCAACTCGAGAACATCTCCCGTATTCTCGCCTTCCTCATCCCGAGTCAACTAAAATGCTACCGCATGCCCTTGTCATCTCCCGCCTAGACTACTGCAACATCCTACTTTGTGGCCTCCCATCTAGCACCCTCGCTCCCCTCCAATCTATTCTCAACTCTGCTGCCCAGTTAATCCACCTCTTCCCTCGTTTCTCCTCTGCCTCCCCCCTCTGCCAGTCCCTTCACTGGCTCCCCATTGCCCAGTGAATTCAATTTAAAATACTAACAACCACTGACCTGCTTTCCGGACACATCCCCACATGTAATCTCCGATCCTCACAGGACCTATTTCTTCTCTTGTCAGTTCTTCATACAACTGACTGCAAGATTTCTCACGTGCATCTCCCCTACTCTGGAACTCTGTACCCCAACATCCAAACCTTCAAAAGTAACCTCAATACCCACCTCTTCAGGAAAGCTTCTACCTACAATGACCATTCTGCCATCACACAGCTGGATGAGCAGCTTTTACCCTCACCTACTGTGTTCTTCACCCTTCAAATCAAAAATTTTCCTAAAATGGCTGCTGCACGTGTCGAGGACATGGAGCAAGAAACTCTGGGAAGGTGGGATCACCCACAATGCCATGCATGCAGCCAATCAGCAGCCAGCCAGCCCTGGGATGTCACAGCTCTATAAATTGCCTCAGTCATTTTGTATTCTGCCATTTTCCAGTGTACTTAGTGCAGGGAGAGACGTCAGCAGGCGCTAGGGACAGTGCTAGGAAAGACTTCATTGTGCTAAAAAAAAGCCATTTATAAGTGCAGGGAAAGATTATTCAAGGTGTAAGAAAAGGATAGGAAGGAATCATTTCACAGCATTTATGTAGAACAGGGTTCAGTAGGGAGGTTACAGCCTGGGGAATAGGAACAATCCAGTACATCTTGCTGCACTGACTGGGCACCCAAATTGCTCTGTAATTCCAGCAAACTGTTCTTATTAGGGTGCAAGTGCTGTTTGATACAGCCATTAACAGGGTTTATTACTAGTGTTGATCACGAACTTTCGAATTGCGAACTTTAATTGCGAATATCGGCACTATGACGTATCTTTTAAATATCAGTTTATGCAAATTTTTGTGCGAATTTTTATGCAAATTTTATGCAAAGTTTTGCGCAAATTTTTGCATTCAAGTAAATAATGACTGGAGATTACGATTCGCGAATTCTGAATATTCGCCCAAATATTCGCGAAATATCGCAAATTCGAATATTGCCCCAGCCACTCATCACTATTTATTACAAGGAAATATTTATATGTCTTATTTGTAGTGTTCAAGCATAGTTCCGGTTCGTACTGAATTTTGGGGTGTTCGGGACCCGACCTGGACATTTTCAAAAAGTTCGGGTTCGTTGTTCGGCGATTTCTTCCGCTTTCTTAAGGGCTGCACAGCAGCCAATCAGCTATTGTTTTACTTCTTGCTCTAAGAGCCCATCACAGCCATGCCTACTAATGGCATGGCTGTGATTGACCAAGTGCAGCATGTGACCCAGCCTCTATTTAAGCTGGAGTCACGTAGCGCCGCACGTCACACTGCTCTGATTAGTGTAGGGAGAGGATGCAGCTTCTGTCAGGGCGAGATTAGGCAGGGAAAAGTCAGCAACAGCACCTAATGAACAGATCGATCTACAGCTGTGAATGATTGAACTTCTGCTAGTTACTTGCTCACTAGTTTTTAGGCTGCACAGAGCGTTTTCTGTCACTTATTTTCTGGGTTGATCGCGGCCATTTTGTGACTTGTGGTGCACCAGAACAAGCTGCCACCAAGTCCATCAATCCATTAATACTATTTTTTTTTGCTATATCCTACATCAGGGGCTTGGCTGTGCTAATTATCACCCCTAGAAACTCAGGATAGCAATTTCTAAATTTTATTAAGGGGTTAAATACAATTGCCAAAATACCAATCCCTAAATCTGGTGTTCCAGCTTTGGCTAGACAAGTATAATACTGTCTGCTGTCTGGCAA
>JAKVIS010000774.1:0-51501 GCA_033119425.1 Bufotes viridis | reverse complement strand
AACTGGAAAAGTAGTGGCAGCTGGGAACAACGTACTGGGGGACAGCCACCACCATCAGCTCTTTGAAACAGTCCTCCTCCACCAAACGGAATGACAGCATTTAAAAGGCCATCAATTTTTAAATGCTGGCATTCAGGGCCAGGGCTCGAGGGTGGGTATTTCATCCTTCTCTCCAATGTTTGGGAGATGGATAGCTGAACACTGCCATGTGACCTGTCATGTTTCTTCAGGTGCTAGAATATCAGGATAGTATAAATACCCCCCAAATGACACCATTTTAGAAAGAAGACACCCCAAAGTATTCGCGGAGGGGCATGGTGAGTTCATGTATCATTTCGTTTTTTTTCACAAGTTAGCGGAAAATGACACTTTCTGAGAAAAAAAAAAAAGTTTCAATTTCTGCTAACTTCTGGCAAAAAAAAAAGTAATCTCAGACGGACTCACTATGCCCCTCAGTGAATACCTCGGGGTGTCTACTTTCCGAAAAGGGGTCATTTGTGGGGTGTGTTTACTGTTCTGGCATTTTGGGCGGGGCTAAATTGTGAGCCGCCATGTAAAACCTAAAGGTACTCGTTGGAATTTGGGCCCTTTGCACCCAGGCTGCAAAAAGTGTCACTTATGTAGTATCGCCGTACTCAGGAGAGTAGGGCAATGTGTTTGGGGTGTATTTTACATATACCCATGTTGGGTGAGAGAAATATCTCTGTAAACTGACAACTTTGTATAAAATTTTTAAAAGTTGTCGTTTACAGAGATATTTTTCACACACAGTATAGGTATATATAAAAATACACCCCAAAACACATTGCCCTACTTCTCCTGAGTACGGCGATACCACATGTGTGCCACTTTTTGCAGCCTGGGTGCGCAAAGAGGCCCTAAAACCAATGAGTACCTTTAGGATTTCACAGGGCATTTTTACGCATTTGGATTCCAGACTTCTTCTCACGCTTTAGGGGCCCCTAAAATGCCAGGACAGTATAAATACCCCACATGTGACCCCATTTTGGAAAGAAGACACCCCAAGGTATTCTGTGAGGGGTATGGTGAGTTCATGTAAAATTTTATTTTTGTCACAAGTTAGTGGAATATGAGACTTTGTAAAAAACAAAATAAAAAAATAAATAAAAAAAATAAAAAAACAATTTCCGTTGACTTGTGCCAAAAATAAAAATTCTGTGGACTCACCATGCCCCTCACGGAATACCTTAGGGTGTCTTCTTTCCAAAATGGGGTCACATGTGGGGTATTTATACTCACCTGGCATTTTAGGGGCCTCTAAAGTGTGAGAATCCAAATGCATAAAAATGGCCTGTGAAATCCTAAAGGTACTCATTGGTTTTAGGGTCCCTTTGCATCTTGGCTGCAAAAGTGTCACTCATGTGGTATCGCAGTACTCAGGAGAAGTAGGGCAATGTGTTTTGGGGTGTATTTTTACATATACCCATACTGCGTGTGAGAAATATCGCTGTAAACGACAACTTTTTACATTTTTTATTCAAAGTTGTCAGTTTACAGAGATATTTCTCTCACCCAGCATGGGTATATGTAAAAATACACCTAAAAACACATTGCCCTACTTCTCCTGAGTACGGCGATACGACATGAGTGACACTTTTTGCAGCCAAGATGCAAAGGGGCCCAAATTCCAATGAGTACCTTTTAGGAGGGCATTTTTACGCATTTTTCTTCTCACGCTTTAGGGCCCTAAAATGCCAGGGCAGTATAAATACCCACATGTGACTCATTTTGGAAAGAAGACACCCTAAGGTATTCCATGAGGGGCATGGCGAGTTCATAGAATATTTTTTTTGGCACAAGTTAGTGGAAATTGATTTTTAATTGTTTTTCTCACAAAGTCTCCCTTTCCGCTAACTTTTGACAAAAAGTTTAATTTTTCATGAACTCATTATGCCCCTCAGCGAATACCTTGGGGTGTCTTCTTTCCAAAATGGGGTCACATGTGGGGTATTTATACTGCCCTGGCATTTTAGGGGTCCTAAAGCGTGAGAAGAAAATGCGTAAAATACCCTCCTAAAAGGTACTCGTTGAATTTGGTTCTTTGCGATCTTGGCTGCAAAAAGTGTCACACATAGCATCGCCGTACTCAGGAGAAGTAGGGCAATGGTTTGGGTGTATTTTTACATATACTCATGTTGGGTGAGAGAAATATCTCTGTATATTGACAACTTTGAATAAAAAATGTAAAAGTTGTCGCTTACAGCGATATTTCTCACACCCAGCATGGGTATATGTAAAAATACACCCAAAACACATTGCCCTACTTCTCCTGAGTACGGCGATACCACATGAGTGACACTTTTTGCAGCCAAGATGCGCAAAGTGGTCCTAAAAACCAATGAGTACCTTTAGGATTTCACAGGCCATTTTTACGCATTTGGATTCTCACGCTTTAGCACCCTAAAATGCCAGGGCAGTATAAATACCCCACATGTGAC
This sequence comes from Bufotes viridis, assembly GCA_033119425.1. Taxonomy (NCBI): domain Eukaryota; kingdom Metazoa; phylum Chordata; class Amphibia; order Anura; family Bufonidae; genus Bufotes; species Bufotes viridis. The sequence continues at coordinate 49,042 of JAKVIS010000774.1, read as the reverse complement.
CCCATTGTGGAAAGAAGACACCCCAAGGTATTCTGTGAGGGGCATGGCGAGTTCACAGAAAAAAAATTTGGCACAAGTTAGCGGAAATAGTTTTTTTTTTTTTTACAGTCTCATATTCCACTAACTTGTGACAAAAATAAAATTTTGCATGAACTCACCATACCCCTCACGGAATACCTTGGGGTGTCTTCTTTCTAAAATGGGGTCACATGTGGGGTATTTATACTGCCCTGGCATTTGAGGGTCTCCGCAATCATTACACGTATGGCCAGCATTAGGAGTTTCTGCGATTCTCCGTATATTGAGCATACGGGTAATGAGATTTTTTTCCGCTCAGCCTCTGCGCTGAAAAAAAAAATGAACGGCACAGATTTTTTCATTCGCATCGGTCAATGTGGATGAAAAATCTCTGCCAAAATCAGTGACTGCGGTGCGGTGGGCTGGGCGCTAGCTACCTAACAAGTAGCTAACTAACTGGCGGTGATAAGGGACCCTTATGCCCCATTCACACGTCCGCAATTCTGTTTGCGGAACGGAATTGCGGACCCATTCATTTCAATGGGGACAGACTTTGTCCCGCTCGGATCCGGAATTACGGATCCGCGCTCCGGGTCTGCACTTCCGTTCCGCAAAAATATAGAACATGTCCTATTCTTGTCCGCAATTGCGACAAGAAAAGCATTTTCTATATAGTTCTGGCAATGTGCGGATCTGCAAAATGCGGAAAGCACATTGCCGGTGTCCGTGTTTTGAGGATCTGCGGATCGGATCCGCGGATCCGTGAATCCACGGATCCGCAAAACACATATGGACGTCTGAATGGAGCCTTACAAGGGGTGTGATCAATGACAGGGGGTGATCAGGGGTCTAGATGGGGTGATCAAGGGGTTAATAGGTGAGGGGGGTTAGTGTAGTGTTTGGTGCAACTTTATTGTAGTTACCTGGTCCTCTGGTGGTCGATCCCAGAAAATGGGACCACCAGAGGACCAGGTAGCAGGTATATCAGACGCTGTTCATAAAACAGCGTCTGATATAGCTGTTTGATGCGATTTATATCGCATCTACAGCCTGCCAGCGATTGATCATCGCTGGCAGGCTGTAGTCCAACTCTTGAGACGCTGCTGACGCTGTGAACGCGCGTGCTCACAGGAACTCTCGCCTCGCGAGATGATGCACCGGCGCGTCCGAACAGAAGAGCAGGACCGCCCGCAGGACGCAATCCTGCGCACGGCGGTCCTGAAGCGGTTTAGAACGTTTATGCCTCGCTTCAGGCTCTGATGGCACAACTTGCAAACCACTCATGTCTTGTCGTCAGGACATTGTGTGAAGAACTGCCACGCCAATGAACTCCTTGGAGCAGGCCTGGGTGTGCTCAGTCCCTGGGTGTGGTGGGCAGCAGCAGGCGTACTGTCTCTGGAACGGCCGCTCCGCTTTTGTACCCTGCTCCCTCTTTTGCTGTGCTGTTGCCTCAGTGCGACCACCACCGCTTCCTCAGAACTGCCCACATCACTAGCACGACCTTCTGTCCAGTCTGGGTCTAGGACCTCATTATCCTCCACATCATCTTCCACCCATTCCTGCCCCCTGACCTCCTCGTCGGTCTGCACATTGCAGAAAGCCACAGCAGTTGGCACCTGTGTTTGATCATCATCAGAGACGTTTTGCGGCGGTTTTCCCATGTCCTCATCCTGCAACATAAGTGGTTGAGCATCAGTGGAACGGCACAGATTTTTCATTCGCATCGGTCAATGTGGATGAAAAATCTCTGCCAAAATCAGTGACTGCGGTGCGGTGGGCTGGGCGCTAGCTACCTAACAAGTAGCTAACTAACTGGCGGTGATAAGGGACCCTTATGCCCCATTCACACGTCCGCAATTCTGTTTGCGGAACGGAATTACGGACCCATTCATTTCAATGGGGACAGACTTTGTCCCGCTCGGATCCGGAATTACGGATCCGCGCTCCGAGTCTGCACTTCCGTTCCGCAAAAATATAGAACATGTCCTATTCTTGTCCGCAATTGCGGACAAGAAAAGCATTTTCTATATAGTTCTGGCAATGTGCGGATCTGCAAAATGCGGAAAGCACATTGCCGGTGTCCGTGTTTTGAGGATCTGCGGATCGGATCCGCGGATCCGTGAATCCACGGATCCGCAAAACACATATGGACGTCTGAATGGAGCCTTACAAGGGTGTGATCAATGACAGGGGGTGATCAGGGGTCTAGATGGGGTGATCAAGGGGTTAATAGGTGAGGGGGGGGTTAGTGTAGTGTTTGGTGCAACTTTACTGTGTTACCTGGTCCTCTGGTGGTCGATCCCAGAAAATGGGACCACCAGAGGACCAGGTAGCAGGTATATCAGACGCTGTTCATAAAACAGCGTCTGATATAGCTGTTTGATGCGATTTATATCGCATCTACAGCCTGCCAGCGATTGATCATCGCTGGCAGGCTGTAGTCCAACTCTTGAGACGCGCGACGCTGTGAACGCGCGCGTTCACAGGAACTCTCGCGTCTCGCGAGATGATGCACCGGCGCGTCCGAACAGAAGAGCAGGACCGCCCGCAGGACGCAATCCTGCGTACGGCGGTCCTGAAGCGGTTTAGAACGTTTATGCCTCACTTCAGGCTCTGATGGCACAACTTGCAAACCACTCCTGTCTTGTCGTCAGGACATTGTATAAAGAACTGCCACGCCAATAAACTCCTTGGAGCAGGCCTTGGTGTGTTCGGTGCCTGAGTTTGGTGGACAGTAGCAGGCGTACTGTCTCTGGAACGGCCTCTGCGCTTTTGCACTCTGCTCCCTCTGTTGCCTCTTTGAGACCACCGCCTCTTCCTCAGAACTGCACACGTCACTAGCACGACCTTCTGTCCAGTCTGGGTCTAGGACCTCATCATCCTCCACATCATCTTCCACCCATTCTTGACCCCTGCCCTCCTCGTCGGTCTGCACATTGCAGAAAGCCACAGCAGTTGGCACCTGTGTTTGGTCATCATCAGAGACGTTTTGCGGCGGTTTTCCCATGTCCTCATCCTGCAACATAAGTGGTTGAGCATCAGTGCATTCAAGGTCTTCCTCTTATGGGGCATGGCTAGGTGGATGGGCCAGGGACACCCTGCCAACAGAGTCATCAAAAAGCATGAGACTTTCCTGCATGATTTGGGGCTCTGTTGGATGATTTTCAAGGTAGGGAGGTGGAAGACTGATGGGCATGGGCTGCAGGTGCCAACTCTGAGCTTTCTGCAGAGGATTGCGTGTTAGATACTGTGAAGGAACTGGAGGCACTGTCAGCCACACAATCTACTATCGCCTGTACATGTTCTGGCTTCACCATCCGTAGAGTCGACATTCGGGCTTACCAAATAACACTGCAGGTTCTGTCACCTACTCGCACCTAAGGAAGGTGTTTCACATGGACCTGTAGTTGGCGCTGAATGGCCACGTCCTCTCCGAGCAACAGGAGCTCCGCCAACACCACCACAACCATGTCCACGTCCCTTATTTGATGTTCTCCTCATTATTTGAGTTCACCTACCAAACTAACAGATGGTTTATCTCCGGAGTCAATTTAACTGCCAATAGTCAACAATTACAGTTCACTAACAGTAAGGCAGGGCCCGTGGTCATAAACAGAATACATTTCTTTAGGTCACACAACAGTATAACGGAGCAATTCAATACAATTACTTCACTATCAACCAAAATTTTATTTCTGAAACCAACAACGTAAACGATGAAGTTAAAGGTTTAATGTGACTGTCAGAAACGCAGCTTACATTCAAATGTGCTATCTACCACAAAACCTGTGTGTTTGCAACCAACTATGTAAATGCGGAGTTCCACAGGTTACTTAAAATGACTGAAATACAGGGTCGGCCTCCGATCTGCTATGTAGCACAAAACCAGTGATTATTAATAGTGTTGAGCGAACAGTTCAAGCATAGTTCGGGTTCGTACCGAATTTTGGGGTGTCCGGGACACGGACCCGAACCCGGACATTTCAAAAAAGTTCGGGTTCGGGTTCGTTGTTCGGTGATTACTTCCCACTTTCTGAAGGGCTGCACAGCAGCCAATCAGCTAGCGTTTTACTTCTTGCCCTAAGAGCCCATCACAGCCATGCCTACTAATGGCATGGCTGTGATTGGCCAAGTGCAGCATGTGACCCAGCCTCTATTTAAGCTGGAGTCACGTAGCGCCGCACGTCACACTGCTCTGATTAGAGAAGGGAGAGGACGCAGCTGCTGTGAGGGCGAGATTAGGCAGGGAAAAGTCAGCAACAGCACCTAATGAACGGATCGATCTACAGCTGTGAATGATTGAACTTCTGCTAGTTACTTGCTCACTGGTTTTTAGGCTGCACAGAGCGTTTTTCTGCACAGGTTTTTAGGCTGCACAGAGCGTTTTTCTGTCACTTATTTTCTGGGGTGATCAGCGGCCATTTTGTGACTTGTGGTGCACAAGAACAAGCGCCACCAAGTCCATCAATCCATCAATACTAGTTTTTTTTTTTTGCTATATCCTACATCAGGGGCTTGGCTGTGCTAATTGTCACCCCTAGAAACTCAGGATAGCAATTTCTATATTTTATTAAGGGGTTAAATACAATTGCCCAAATACCAATCCCCTAAATCTGGTGTTCCAGCTTTGGCTAGCCAAGTATAATACTGTCTGCTGTCTGGCAAAGGATAGATTATTTTATGTGGTGAAATTCAATTGCCAAAATAGCAATACCATAAATCAGTGGTTTCAGCTGTGGCTGGCAAAGTATAATAGTGTCCGCCAAAACATATATTTTGTTGTGGGGTGAAATTCAATTGCCAAAATAGCAATACCCTGAATCTGGTGTCCTAGCTGTTGCAGGCCAAGTATAATAGTGTCCGCCAAAACATATATTTTGTTGTGGGCTGAAATTCAATTGCCAAAATAGCAATACCATAAATCAGTGGTTTCAGCTGTGGCTGGCCAAGATTCATAGTGTCCGCAAAAACATATATTTTGTTGTGGGGTGAAATTCAATTGCCAAAATAGCAATACCCTGAATCTGGTGTCCGAGCTGTTGCAGGCCAAGTTTCATAGTGTCCGCCAAAACATATATTTTGTTCTGTGGTGAAATTCAATTGCCAAAATAGCAATATCATAAATCTGTGGTTTCAGCTGTGGCTGGCCAAGATTCATAGTGTCCGCAAAAACATATATTTTGTTCTGAGGTGAAATTCAATTGCCAAAATAGCAATACCATAAATCAGTGGTTTCAGCTGTGGCTGGCCAAGATTCATAGTGTCCGCAAAAACATATATTTTGTTCTGGGGTGAAATTCAATTGCCAAATAAGTAATACCCTGAATCTGGTGTCCCAGCTGTTGCAGGCCTAGTTTAAATCTGTCCATAAAAGGATACCTTTTATCCAGGGCCTTAATACTAGCCCTAAAAAAGATATTCCCCTAAATCAGTGGTTACTGCTGTGCCTGGATTAGTGTAATACTCTACATAAATAAATAGGCAGATAGTGTTAGGTGCCTGTAAAAAATGGCCTGAATTTGAAATCAATACATTGGGCCAAATATATATTTTTTTTATTGTGGTACTTGGTGTACGGTAACAATGAGGAAAACATCTAGTAAGGGACGCGGACGCGGTCGCGCTGGTGTTAGTGTACCCTCTTGTGCTGGGAGAGGACGTGGCCATTCTGCCACAGCCACACGTCCTAGTGAACCAACTACCTCAGGTTCCAGTACCCGCCAGAATTTACAGCGATATTTGGTGGGGCCCAATGCCGTTCTAAGGATGGTAAGGCCTGAGCAGGTACAGGCACTAGTCAAATGGGTGGCCGATAGTGGATCCAGCATGTTCACAACATTATCTCCCACCCAGTCTTCTGCAGAAAGCGCACAGGTGGCACCTGAAAACCAAGCCCATCAGTCTGTCACATCACCCCCATGCATATCAGGGAAACTGTCTGAGCCTCAAGTTATGCAGCAGTCTCTTATGCTGTTTGAAGACTCTGCTGGCAGGGATTCCCAAGAGAATCCACCTAGCCCTTGCCCAGTGGTGGAAGACTTAGAATGCACTGAAGCACAACCACTGATGTTTCCTGATGATGAGGACATGGTAATACCACCTCATCGGAGTCCGCACGTCTCTGATGATGACGAAACACAGGTGCCAACTGCTGCGTCTTTCTGCAGTGTGCAGACCGAACAGGAGGTCAGGGAGGAAGACTGTGTGGAAGACAATGCAGGGGACGATGAGGTCCTAGACCCTACATGGAATGAAGGTCGTGCCACTGACTTTCATAGTTCAGAGGAAGAGGCAGTGGTGAGACCGAGCCAACAGCGTAGCAAAATAGAGAGCAGGGGGCAAAAGCAGAACAGCCGCCTCCAAGAGAGTTTGCCTGCTACTGGCCACCGCCACCAGGGACCGAGCACCCCAAAGGCAGCTTCAAGGAGTTCCCTGGCATGGCACTTCTTTAAACAATGTGCTGACGACAAGACCCGAGTGGTTTGCACGCTGTGCCATCGGAGCCTGAAGTGAGGCATTAACGTTCTGAACCTTAGCACAACCTGCATGACCAGGCATCTACATGCAAAGCATGAACTGCAGTGGAGTAAACACCTTAAAAGCAAGGAACTCACTCTGGCTTCCCCTGCTCCCTCTTCTGCTGCTGCCTTGGCCTCTTACTCTGCCTCTGGAGGAATGTTGGCACCTGCCGCCCACCAAACAGAGGATGTGCCACCGACAACACCACCTGCGTCACCAAGCATCTCCACCATGTCACACAGCAGCGATCAGCTCTCCATCTCCCAAACCTTGGAGAGAAAGCGTAAATTCCCACCTAGCCACCCTCGAGCCCTGGGCCTGAATGCCAGCATTTCTAAACGACTGGCCTTTGAAATGCTGTCATTCAGGCTGGTGGACACAGACAGCTTCAAACAGCTGATGTCCATGGCTGTCCCACAGTATGTTGTTCCCAGCCGCCACTACTTCTCCAAGACAGCCGTGCCTTCCCTGCACAACCAAGTATCCGATAAAATCAAGTGTGCACTGCGCAACGCCATCTGTGGCAAGGTCCACCTAACCACAGATACGTGGACCAATAAGCACAGCCAGGGACGCTATATTTCCCTAACTGCACACTGGGTAAATGTAGTGGCGGCTGGGCCGCAGGCGGAGAGTTCCTTGGCGCACGTCCTTCCGCCGCCAAGGATCGCACGGCATCATTCTTTGCCTCCTGTAGCCTCCTCCTCCTACTCGGCTTCCTCCTCCTCTGCTTCCACCAGCTCATCCAGTCAGCCACACACCTTCACCACCATCTTCAGCACAGCCCGGGGTAAATGTAAGCAGGACATTCTGAAACTCATATGTTTGGGGGAAAGGCCCCACACCGCGCAGGAGTTGTGGCGGGGTATTGAACAACAGACCGACGAGTGGTATCTGCCGGTGGGCCTCGAGCCAGGGCCCACTACTGGAGGACGAGAAGAATGAGGAGGAGGTGGAGGAGGATGAGGATGAAGCAGGTTCTCAGCAGGGTGGCACCCGACACAGCTCAGGCCCATCACTGGTGCGTGGCTGGGGGGATACGGAGGGCGATGACGATACGCCTCCCACAGAGGACAGCTTGTCCTTACCTCTGGGGAGTCTGGCACACATGAGCGACTACATGCTGCAGTGCCTGCGCAACGACTGTAGAGTTGCCCACATTTTAACGTGTGCGGACTACTGGGTTGCCACCCTGCTGGATCCCCGGTACAAAGACAATGTGCCCACCTTACTTCCTGCACTGGAGCATGATAGGAAGATGCGCGAGTACAAGCGCACGCTGGTAGAGGCCACTCTCAGTTATTTCGGCCCCACCACCTAGACAGAGGAGAGGTTCATTCAACTTTGGGTTGCACCGCAAGATCATGGTAAAGTTAAAAAAATGAGGATTCAATAAAGAAGTGCCCCGGAGTACGAGAATACATGGTTGAGGGGGAGGCAGTTATAAATGTCTATTCTGCACAAGTGAGGCACAGGTCCTGTGGGATCCATGCCTGGTTCATTTTTATGAACGTCAGCTTGTCCACGTTGGCTGTGGACAGGTGGCTGCGTTTGTCAGTAATGACGCCCCCTGCCGTGCTGAATACACGTTCAGACAAATCGCTGGCCGCCGGGCAGGCCAGCACCTCCAAGGCATAAAATGCTAACTCTGGCCACGTGGACAATTTGGAGAACCAGAAGTTGAACGGGGCCGAACCATCAGTCAGTATGTTGAGGGGTGTGCATACATACTGTTCAACCATGTTAGTGAAATGCTGCCTCCTGCTAACACGTTCCGTATCAGGTGGTGGTGCAGTTAGCTGTGGCGTGGAGACAAAACTTTTCCACATTTCTGCCATGCTAACCCTGCCCTCAGAGGAGCTTGCCGTGGCACAGCTGCGTTGGCGACCTCTTGCTCCTCCTCTGCCTTTGCCTTGGGCTTCCGCCTGTTCCCCTGTGACATTTGGGAATGCTCTCAGGAGCGCCTCTACCAGCGTGCGCTTGTACTCGCACATCTTCCTATCACGCTCCAGTGCAGGAAGTAAGGTGGGCACATTGTTTTTGTACCGGGGATCCAGCAGGGTGGCAACCCAGTAGTCCGCACACGTTAAAATGTGGGCAACTCTGCTGTCGTTGCGCAGGCACTGCAGCATGTAGTCGCTCATGTGTGCCAGGCTCCCCAGAGGTAAGGAAAAGCTGTCTTCTGTGGGAGGCGTATCGTCATTGTCCTCCGTATCCCCCCAGCCACGCACCAGTGATGGGCCTGAGCTGTGTCGGGTGCCACCCCACTGTGAACCTGCTTCATCCTCCTCCACCTCCTCCTCATCCTCCTCGTCCTGCAGTAGTGGGCCCTGGCTGGCCACATTTGTACCTGGCCTCTGCTGTTGCAAAAAACCTCCCTCTGAGCCACTTCTAACAGACTGGCCTGAAAGTGCTAAAAATGACCCCTCATCCTCCTCCTGGGACACCTCCTCTTCCATCATCGCCCTAAGCGTTTTTTCAAGTAGACATAGAAGTGGTATTGTAACGCTGATAACGGTGTCATCGCCACTGGCCATGTTGGTGGAGTACTCGAAACAGCGCAACAGGGCACACAGGTCTCGCATGGAGGCCCAATCATTGGTGGTGAAGTGGTCCTGTTCCGCAGTGCGACTGACGCGTGCGTGCTGCAGCTGAAACTCCACTATGGCCTGCTGCTGCTCGCACAGTCCCTCCAGCATGTGCAAGGTGAGTTCCACCTGGTGGGCACGTCGCATGTGAGGCGGTGAGCGGCAAGGCCGAAGTTCCGCTGTAGCGCAGACAGGCGAGCAGCGGCAGGATGTAAACGCCGGAAGCACGCACAGACGGCCCTCACTTTATGCAGCAGCTCTGACATGTCAGGGTAGTTGTGAATTAACTTCTGCACCACCAAATTCAGCACATGCGCCAGGCAAGGGATGTGCGTCAAACCGGCTAGTCCCAGAGCTGCGACGAGATTTCGCCCATTATCGCACACCACCAGGCCAGGCTTGAGGCCCACCGGCAGAAACCACTCGTCGGTCTGTTGTTCAATACCCTGCCACAACTCCTGCGCGGTGTGGGGCCTGTCCCCCAAAACATATGAGTTTCAGAATAATCTGCTGACGTTTATCCCAGGCTGTGCTGAAGTTGGTGGTGAAGGTGTGTGGCTGACTGGATGAGCTAGTGGAAGCAAAGGAGGAGGAAGCCGAGTAGGAGGAGGAGGCTACAGGAGGCAAAGAATGATGCCCTGCGATCATTGGCGGCGGAAGGACGTGCGCCAAGGAACTCTCCGCCTGGGGCCCAACCGCCACTATATTTACCCAGTGTGCAGTTAGGGAGATATAGCGTCCCTGGCCGTGCTTACTGGTACACGTATCTGTGGTTAGGTGGACCTAGCCACAGATGGCGTTGCGCAGTGCACACTTGATTTTATCGGATACTTGGTTGTGCAGCGAAGGCACGGCTGTCTTGGAGAAGTAGTGGCGGCTGGGAACAATATACTGGGGGACAGCCAAGGACATCAGCTGTTTGAAGCTGTCTGTGTCCACCAGCCTGAATGACAGCATTTCAAAGGCCAGTAGTTTAGAAATGCTGACATTCAGGCCCAGGGCTCGAGGGTGGCTAGGTGGGAATTTACGCTTTCTCTCCAAGGTTTGTGAGATGGAGAGCTGAACGTTGCTGTGTGACATGGTGGAGATTCTTGATGACGCAGGTGGTGGTGTCGGTGGCACATCCTCTGTTTGGTGGGCAGCAGGTGCCAACGTTCTTCCCGAGGCGGAGGAAGAGGCTGAGGCAGCAGCAGAAGAGGGAGCAGGGGGAGCCAGAATTAGTTCCTTGCTTTTAAGGTGTTTACTCCACTGCAGTTCATGTTTTGCATGTAGATGCCTGGTCATGCAGGTGGGGTGCTCGGTCCCTGGTGGCGGTGGCCAGTAGCAGGCGAACTCTCTTGGAGGCGGCTGTTCTGCTTTTGCCCCCTGCTCTCTCTTTTGCTACGCTGTTGGCTCGGTCTCACCACTGCCTCTTCCTCTGAACTATGATAGTCAGTGGCACGACCTTCATTCCATGTGGGGTCTAGGACCTCATCGTCCTCTGCATCGTCTTCCACACAGTCTTCCTCCCGGATTTCCTGTTCAGTCTGCACACTGCAGAAAGACGCAGCAGTTGGCACCTGTGTTTCATCATCATCAGAGACGTGCGGACTCCGATGAGGTGGTATTCCCATGTCCTCATCATCAGGAAACATCAGTGGTTGTGCATCAGTGCATTCTATGTCTTCCACCACTGGGGAAGGGCTAGGTGGATACCCTTGGGAAACCCTGCCAGCAGAGTCTTCAAACAGCATAAGAGACTGCTGCATAACTTGAGGCTCAGACAGTTTCCCTGATATGCATGGGGGTGATGTGACAGACTGATGGGCTTGGTTTTCAGGTGCCACCTGTGCGCTTTCTGCAGAAGACTGGGAGGGAGATAAAGTTGTGAACATGCTGGATCCACTGTCGGCCACCAAATTGACTAGCGCCTGTACCTGCTCAGGCCTTGCCATCCTTAGAACGGCATTGGGCCCCACCAAATATCGCTGTAAATTCTGCCGGGTACTGGAACCTGAGGTAGTTGGTTCACTAGGACTTGTGGCTGTGGCAGAATGGCCACGTCCTCTCCCAGCACAAGAGGGTACACTAACATCACCATGACCGCGTCCGCGTCCCTTACTAGATGTTTTCCTCATTGTTACCGTTCACCAAGCACCACAATAAGAAAAAAAATATTTGGCCCAATGTATTGATTTCAAATTCAGGCTTTTTTTTACAGGCACCCAACACTGTCTGCCTATTTATTTATGTAGCGTATTACACTTATCCAGGCACAGCAGTAACCACTGATTTAGGGGAATATCTCTTTTAGGGCTAGTATTTAGGCCCGGGATGAAAGGTATCCTTTTATGGACAGATTTACAATTGGCCTGCAACAGCTCGAACATCAGTTTCAGGGTATTGCTATTTTGGCAATTGAATTTCACCCCAGAACAAAATATATGTTTTGGCAGACACTATTATACTTTGCCAGCCACAGCTGGGACACCAGATTCAGGGCATTGCTATTTTGGCAATTGAATTTCACCCCAGAACAAAATATATGTTTTGGCGGACACTATGAATCTTGGCCTGCAACAGCTGGGACACCAGATTCAGGGTATTGCTATTTTGGCAATTGAATTTAACCCCAGAACAAAATATATGTTTTTGCGAACACTATGAATCTTTGCCTGCAACAGCTGGGAAACCAGATTCAGGGTATTGCTATTTTGGCAATTGAATTTCACCCCAGAACAAAATATATGTTTTTGCGGACAATCTTGGCCTGCAACAGCTGGGACACCAGATTCAGGGTATTGCTATTTTGGCAATTGAATTTCACCCCACAACAAAATATATGTTTTGGCGGACACTATGAATCTTGGCCTGCAACAGCTGGGACACCAGATTAAGGGTATTGCTATTTTGGCAATTGAATTTCACCCCAGAACAAAATATATGTTTTGGCGGACACTATTATACTTTGCCAGCCACAGCTGAAACCACTGATTTATGGTATTGCTATTTTGGCAATTGAATTTCACCCCAGAACAAAATATATGTTTTGGCAGACACTATGAATCTTGGCCTGCAACAGCTGGGACACCAGATTCAGGGTATTGCTATTTTGGCAATTGAATTTCACCCCTGAACAAAATATACGTTTTGGCGGACACTATTATACTTTGCCAGCCACAGCTGAAACCACTGATTTATGGCATTGCTATTTTGGCAATTGAATTTCACCACATAAAATAATCTATCCTTTGCCAGACAGCAGACAGTATTATACTTGGCTAGCCAAAGCTGGAACACCAGATTTAAGGGATTGGTATTTGGGCAATTGTATTTAACCCCTTAATAAAATATAGAAATTTCTATCCTGAGTTTCTAGGGGTGACAATTAGCACAGCCAAGCCCCTGATGAAGGATATGGCAAAAAAAAAAAAAAAATATTGATGGATTGATGGACTTGGTGGCAGCTTGTTCTGGTGCACCACAAGTCACAAAATAGCCGCCGATCACCCCAGAAAATAAGTGACAGAAAAACGCTCTGTGCAGCCTAAAAAACAGTGAGCAAGTAACTAGCAGAAGTTCAATCAGTCACAGCTGTAGATCGATCCGTTCATTAGGTGCCGTTGCTGACTTTACCCTGCCTAATCTCGCCCTCACAGAAGCTGCATCCTCTCCCTACTCTAATCAGAGCAGTGTGACGTGCGGAGCTACGTGACTCCAGCTTAAATAGAGGCTGGGTCACATGCTGCACTTGGCCAATCACAGCCATGCCATTAGTAGGCATGGCTGTGATGGGCTCTTAGGGCAAGAAGTAAAACGCTAGCTGATGGGCTGTGCAGCCCTTCAGAAAGCGGGAAGTAATCGCCGAACAACGAACCTGAACTTTTTTGAACTATGCTTGAACTGTTCGCTCAACACTAGATATGACGCATGATTCCTTGCTGTGGGACCTCTCTCCTCTGTCTGGGTGCTGGGCCGAAATAACTGAAAGTGGCCTTCTCCGGTGGTGGGTGATATGACGCATGATTCCTTGCTGTGGGACCTCTCTCCTCTGTCTGGGTGCTGGGGCCGAAATAACTGAAAGTGGCCTTCTCCAGTGGTGGGTGATATGGCGCATGATTCCTTGCTGTGGGACCTGTATACTCGGTCTGGGTGCTGGGCCGAAATAATTAAAAGTGGCCTTCTCCTGTGGTGGGTTATATGACTCATTATTCCTTGCTGTGGGACCTCTCTCCTCTGTCTGGGTGCTAGGGCTGAAATAACTGAAAGTGGCCTTCTCCAGTGGTGGGTGATATGACGCATGATTCCTTGCTGTGGGACCTTTTTCCTCTGTCTGGGTGCTGGGCCGAAATAACTGAAAGTGGCCTTCTCCAGTGGTGGGTGATATGACACATAATTCATTGCTGTGGGACCTCTCTCCTCTGTCTGGGTGCTGTGCCGAAATAACTGAAAGTGGCCTTCTCCAGTGGTGGGTGATATGACGCATGATTCCTTGCTGTGGGACCTCTCCTCTGTCTGGGTGCTGGGGCTAAAATAACTGAAAGTGGCCTTCTCTGGTGGTGGGTGATATGACGCATGATTCCTTGCTGTGGGACCTCTCTCTCTGTCTGGGTGCTGGGGCTAAAATAACTGAATGTGGCCTTCTCCGGTGGTGGGTGATATGACGCATGATTCCTTGCTGTGGGACCTCTCTCCTCTGTCTGGGTGCTGGGCCGAAATAACTGAAAGTGGCCTTCTCCAGTGGTGGGTGATATGACGCATGATTCCTTGCTGTGGGACCTCTCTCCTCTGTCTGGGTGCTGGGGCCGAAATAACTGAAAGTGGCCTTCTCCAGTGGTGGGTGATATGGCGCATGATTCCTTGCTGTGGGACCTGTATACTCGGTCTGGGTGCTGGGCCGAAATAATTAAAAGTGGCCTTCTCCTGTGGTGGGTTATATGACTCATTATTCCTTGCTGTGGGACCTCTCTCCTCTGTCTGGGTGCTAGGGCTGAAATAACTGAAAGTGGCCTTCTCCAGTGGTGGGTGATATGACGCATGATTCCTTGCTGTGGGACCTTTTTCCTCTGTCTGGGTGCTGGGCCGAAATAACTGAAAGTGGCCTTCTCCAGTGGTGGGTGATATGACACATAATTCATTGCTGTGGGACCTCTCTCCTCTGTCTGGGTGCTGTGCCGAAATAACTGAAAGTGGCCTTCTCCAGTGGTGGGTGATATGACGCATGATTCCTTGCTGTGGGACCTCTCTCCTCTGTCTGGGTGCTGGGGCTAAAATAACTGAAAGTGGCCTTCTCTGGTGGTGGGTGATATGACGCATGATTCCTTGCTGTGGGACCTCTCTCCTCTGTCTGGGTGCTGGGGCTAAAATAACTGAATGTGGCCTTCTCCGGTGGTGGGTGATATGACGCATGATTCCTTGCTGTGGGACCTCTCTCCTCTGTCTGGGTGCTGGGCCGAAATAACTGAAAGTGGCCTTCTCCAGTGGTGGGTGATATGACGCCTTATTCCTTGCTGTGGGACCTCTCTCCTCTGTTTGGGTGCTGGGGCCAAAATAACTGAAAGTGGTCTTCTCCAGTGGTGGGTGATATGACGCATGATTCCTTGCAGTGGGACCTCTCTCCAATTGATATTGGTTAAATTTTATTTATTTTATTTTATTTTAATTAATTTCCCTATCGACATTTGTTTGCAGGGGATTTAGCTACATTTTGCTGCCTTTGGCAGCCCTCTAGCTCGTTCCTGGACTATTTTACAGCCTTTTTAGTGCCTAAAAGTTCGGGTCCCCTTTAACTTCAATGGGGTTCGGGATAAAGTCCGGGTCTAGTTCGGATCCCGAACCTGAACATTTTCGGGAAGTTCGGCCGAACTTCCCGAACCCGAACTTCCAGGTGTTCGCTCATCTCTAATTATTACAACAAACTACAGAAATGCTGTATGTCACTGCTAAATTTTAAAATACGTTTTTGTGCGTTGTTTACTGCCCTGTGTAACAACAATATGGGTTTATTTCCCCCAAAATACACTAATGCAGTATTTCACTGCTGAAATTTTAACGTAGGTATTTGTACACTGTATGAAAACTGCTTTGTGGACCAAGAATACGGGTTTCTTTTCCCCAAAAAAACACTAATGCACTATTTCACTGCTAAAATTTATATAATAGAATTTAAAATAGGTATTTTGGCTGTGTATTTAAAACTGCTTTGTGGACCAAGAATACGGGTTTCTTTTCCCCAAAAAAACACTAATGCACTATTTCACTTCTGAAATTTAAATTTGGTATTTGGGCAGTGTATTTAAAACTGCTTTGTGGACCAAGAATACCGGGTTCTTTCCCCTAAATACACCGATGCACTATTTCACTGCTGAAATTGAAAATACATGTATATGGACAGTATTTCTGATGTGTATATGGACAGTATAGCTGTTGTGTATATAGACGGTGTAGCGGACTGGACCCTGTACCAGAGTCTGCCCCAGTTTCCTGGAAGGGACTGCTTGCTCGCCTCCTGCTCTGCGACTATGGCCCCATGTATGCTTGTCCTGTTTGAGCGGTGATACCCCAGATAGCTCTGCTATGGAGCCCATTCGTATAATGAAAGACTATGGGAAAGACTTTAGCTCCATGGCAATTGAACTGGATATGTGTGGTCTGAGCGCCATTCAATAATGTGCGCTCAGACCTAAGCTATCTGGGGATATGTTGCATGTATATGTTTTATGTAGTAATTGTAACATTGTGTAATTTTATGATCTTTTGCAACCATGTGCTCAATGGAGTCTGCCTCTATCCTTGGATATATTGAGCGCTCAGATCCAAGCCATCTAGGGATATGTTAAATGTCTGTGTACTGTAAAGGGTGGGACATTGTGTATTGAATAGTGATGTCTGTCCTATTGTCCCCACATGTGTATTGGCGATTTCCCTTTGTCCTGAGAGATAATTGAATGACTCCTCAATTGTCTCCAGGACAGAAGACATTGTGTATTCTTCTGCCTGTGATGATTACATTAACCTGTGTAGGGTAATTGTATCACAGGCAGAGGGGAGGGATATGCTGGGTGTGGTTGTCTGTATTGTCCCATTGTGTGTGATTGGCTGCTGTATCCCGTGTCGTAGTCTTCCTTCTAGTCCCCTAGGGGAGTGTCCACCAGGTGGGAGACCTGGATAAATACCGGGCAGGTAGCCCTCAATAAAGAGAGAGTTCCTGTTTAACCCTCAAAGTGAAGTGTCGTCTCATTATTGGGGGAGGATTTATTGCATGCTGTTCCAGTCTGACTGCTAGGAGTGCAAACCTATTCGTATGGTTCCTATTCAACTGTCTACAGCATTCAGAGGCTTGAGAGGATTCGTATGCTTCTCAGGTTCGGTGGTTGTGGTGTCGTCTAGAGCGCTTGGAATCCTCAAGAAGCGCTTGGAGCATCTTTCAACGGAGGTACCCAGTCGGGGTGCCAGGCGATCCGTTACATTGGTGGCAGGCGGTGGGATGGCGTCCTAGTGCGAGGTAAAGCAGCTCTTTCGTTGAATTACAAATTAAGGGCAACGCTAGCACTCATACCCAACTTAGGGGAACAAGCATGGCACCCAGCTACACGCAGGAGGAATTTGACAGAGTGCTGAGATCACGGCTGATTTTCTTCGGACCCAACCCCTCGGAGAAATCTGTGCAGTTCGTGAGGAGGTTAACAGCAGAGTACCTGCAGTTTATGGCAGATGGTATCGTCCGTCCTCCCCAGCGGCAGTGTGAAGTCCAGGGGGCCGAAGGTGTCGTCCTTCCCCCCCAGCGGCCGTGTGAGTTACAGAGGCCCGAAGGTGTTGTCCTTCCCCCCCCAGCGGCCGTGTGAGTTACAGAGGGCCGAAGGTGTCGTCCTTCCCCCCCAGCGGCCGTGTGAGTTACAGAGGGCCGAAGGTGTCGTCCTTCCCCCCCAGCGGGAGTGTGAGTTACAGAGGGCCGAAGGTGTCGTCCTTCCCCCCCAGCGGCAGTGTGAGTTACAGAGGGCCGAAGGTGTCGTCCTTCCTCCCCAGCGGCAGTGTGAAGTCCAGGGGGCCGAAGGTGTCGTCCTTCCTCCCCAGCGGCCGTGTGAGTTACAGAGGGCCAAAGGTGTCGTCCTTCCCCCCCAGCGGCCGTGTGAGTCACAGAGGGCCGAAGGTGTCGTCCTTCCCCCCCAGCGGCAGTGTGAGTTACAGAGGGCCGAAGGTGTCGTCCTATCCCCCCAGCGGCAGTGTGAGTTACAGAGGGCCGAAGGTGTAGTCCTTCCTCCCCAGCGGCCGTGTGTATCCCAGGGAGCTGAAGGTGCCGTCCTTGCTCCCCAGCGGCAGTGGGTGTTACATGGAGCTGAAGGTGCCGTCCTTGCTCCCCAGCGGCAGTCTACAGTACAGGGAGAGGAGCTTGTTACCCCCTCTGCCCAGCAGCAGTCTACTGTTCAGGGAGAGGAGGTGGTTACCCCCTCTCCCCAGCAGAAGCATAACCCACCAAGGGGAGACACTAAGCCCCTCACCAGCGCAGATGGGACCGCGGTCTCTGCGCCCAAGCTACAGGGAGTACGGAGGGTCAGCCCTGCTCCCCAGCGGCAGAATATTTTACCAGGAGGGGAGAGTCTTGTCCCTCCCC
Organism: Bufotes viridis; assembly: GCA_033119425.1. Taxonomy (NCBI): domain Eukaryota; kingdom Metazoa; phylum Chordata; class Amphibia; order Anura; family Bufonidae; genus Bufotes; species Bufotes viridis. The sequence continues at coordinate 31,327 of JAKVIS010000774.1, read as the reverse complement.
CCCAGCAGCAGCCTAGCCCACCAAGGGGAGACAGTAAACCCCACAACAGTGCAGATGGGACCATAATCTCTGCACCTGCACCACTGGAGATATGGACAGTCTGTCCTGGTCCCCAACAACAGGACAAGGTATTGGAAGAGAAGGCGGTTTGTTTTCCCGTAATACAAGAGAGGACGTCGCAGGGAGAGGAGCCTGTTACCCCTTCTCCCCAGCAACCGCTTTATCCAACCAGGAGAGAGGACACCCTGGTTACTTTTTTCCCAGACTATGGATTTCCCACTGGATACATGTGGCAGGAGAACACCAGGACAGCTACACCGGGTAAGAAAGGCCGACCGACTATCAGAGCCCCAGACCGATTGGAGGTCTGGAGTCTGGATAGTCTCTTTGGTAAAGGGGAGAAATGTAGCGGACTGGACCCTGTACCAGAGTCTGCCCCAGTTTCCTGGAAGGGACTGCTTGCTCGCCTCCTGCCCTGCGACTATGGCCCCATGTATGCTTGTCCTGTTTGAGCGGTGATACCCCAGATAGCTCTGCTATGGAGCCCATTCGTATAATGAAAGACTATGGGAAAGACTTTAGCTCCATGGCAATTGAACTGGATATGTGTGGTCTGAGCGCCATTCAATAATGTGCGCTCAGACCTAAGCTATCTGGGGATATGTTGCATGTATATGTTTTATGTAGTAATTGTAACATTGTGTAATTTTATGATCTTTTGCAACCATGTGCTCAATGGAGTCTGCCTCTATCCTTGGATATATTGAGCGCTCAGATCCAAGCCATCTGGGGATATGTTAAATGTCTGTGTACTGTAAAGGGTGGGACATTGTGTATTGAATAGTGATGTCTGTCCTATTGTCCCCACATGTGTATTGGCGATTTCCCTTTGTCCTGAGAGATAATTGAATGACTCCTCAATTGTCTCCAGGACAGAAGACATTGTGTATTCTTCTGCCTGTGATGATTACATTAACCTGTGTAGGGTAATTGTATCACAGGCAGAGGGGAGGGATATGCTGGGTGTGGTTGTCTGTATTGTCCCATTGTGTGTGATTGGCTGCTGTATCCCGTGTCGTAGTCTTCCTTCTGGTCCCCTAGGGGAGTGTCCACCAGGTGGGAGACCTGGATAAATACCGGGCAGGTAGCCCTCAATAAAGAGAGAGTTCCTGTTTAACCCTCAAAGTGAAGTGTCGTCTCATTATTGGGGGAGGATTTATTGCATGCTGTTCCAGTCTGACTGCTAGGAGTGCAAACCTATTCTTATGGTTCCTATTCAACTGTCTACAGCATTCAGAGGCTTGAGAGGATTCGTATGCTTCTCAGGTTCGGTGGTTGTGGTGTCGTCTAGAGCGCTTGGAATCCTCAAGAAGCGCTAGGAGCATCTTTCAACGGAGGTACCCAGTCGGGGTGCCAGGCGATCCGTTACAGACGGTATACAGTAGCTGCTGTGTATATGGATGGTATAGCTGCTGTGCATATGGAAGGTATATCTCTGTGTATATGGAAGGTATATCTCTGTGTATATGGACGGTTTAGCTGCTGTGTATATTGTCGGTATTGCTGACATATATATGGACTTCATAGCTGCTTTTTATATAGACGGTATAGCTGCTTTGTATATGGATAGTATTGTTGCTTTGTATATGGATTGTATACTGTAGCTGCTGTGTTGATGGACGGTATAACTGCTGTGAAGGTGGATAGTATTGCTGCTGTGTATATGGACCATATTGCTGCTGTGTATATGGACGGTTTAGCTCTGTGTATATGGACTGTATGGCTGCTGTTTATATGGACGTTTTAGCTCTGTGTATATGGACTGTATAGCTGCCGTTTATATGGACGGTATAAATACTTTGTATATGGGCAGTGTAGTTGTTCTGTATATGGATGGTATAGCTCTGTGTATATGAACGGTATAACTCTGTGTATATGGACACTATAGCTTCTGTGTATATGGACGGTATAGCTCTGTGTATATGGACGGTATAGCTCTGTGTATATGGACGGTATAGCTCTGTGTATATGGACGGTATAGCTCTGTGTATATGGACGGTATAGCTCTGTGTATATGGACGGTATAGCTCTGTGTATATGGACGGTATAGCTCTGTGTATATGGACGGTATAGCTCTGTGTATATGGACGGTATGGCTCTGTGTATATGACGGTATAGCTCTGTGTATATGGACGGTATAGCTCTGTGTATATGGACGGTATAGCTCTGTGTATATGGACGGTATAGCTCTGTATATATGGACGGTATGGCTCTGTGTATATGGACGGTATAGCTCTGTGTATATGGACGGTATAGCTCTGTGTATATGGACGGTATAGCTCTGTGTATATGGACGGTATAGCTCTGTGTATACGGACGGTATAGCTCTGTGTATACGGACGGTATAGCTCTGTGTATATGACGGTATAGCTCGGTGTATATGGACGGTATAGCTCTGTGTATATGGATGGTATAGCTCAGTGTATATGGACGGTATAGCTCTGTGTATATGGACGGTATTGCTCTGTGTATATGGACGGTATAGCTCTGTGTATATGACGGTATAGCTCTGTGTATATGACGGTATAGCTCTGTGTATATGGACGGTATAGCTCTGTGTATATGGACAGTATAGCTCTGTGTATATGGACGGTATAGCTCTGTGTATATGACGGTATAGCTCTGTGTATATGACGGTATAGCTCTGTGTATATGACGGTATAGCTCTGTGTATATGACGGTATAGCTCTGTGTATATGACGGTATATCTCTGTGTAATAAACTCTTTATTCCTTACAGTTTCTGTAATAGACCTGCTCTGGACAGACGCTTTCATGTGTGTAACATATCAGGAAATATTAAACTTATAAAAATCCCCTTAAACTGCAGGAAAATCTCTTATTCCACAGATCCGTCACCAGTCACGTTTCACATTCAGCCCGAGGGTCAATGGACTTCTCACTGATTTCATCCATTGGACTCGGGGAGTGAAAAGTCTTTCTTCGTGAATTTCTCTCATGTTACAGACGGGTTAAGAGACAATTCAGGGACTGATTCCCAGCAGAAAGAAAGTTCACAAGATGGAAATAACTGAAAGTTTCTCCTTGTTCTCTGGAGTCGGCATTTCAGTGACAATGCGGTTCTTCCCTGTAATTATGATTCTGAATGAGCACATATGGCGAGGTGCGAGGAGGGGGCCGCTCCCGTCCTCTGCTTCATTTTTACTATCAGCTTTGGTTCACTTTCCGTCCTGTGTAATTATGTCTCCAGGTAACTGACTCCTGGATGGATTACAGATTTATCCATGTAGTGAGGGTGGGGGCGAGAGCGGCGAGCGCAGCTCCGGCCTGTCATCTGTGATACAGAGTGACATCTAATACAATGTGTAGTATAAGAAATCATATATCAGAATACAGTGCATAGTATAATAACCTCATAGAGCTGGGCCTTATAGATTATAATACAATGTATAATAAGATTAATCATAAATATGAATCCCATAGATTATAATACAATTTATAATATAATAAATAATAGATCTGAACCCTATAGACTATAATAACATATAGAATATAATAAATCATACATTTTAATACAATATATTAAATAATATACGGATAGTTCTTGACAGAAGTATTGGTTACCTTCCGCTTGACCCCTATAATACCTTCCAGACCTTTTGGATGCCTTTCTCACTAAAAATCCCATAAACAAAAAAAAACCTCCATAAATAACTCATACCCCAATAAAACATGGACACCAAGGTGGGATTTTTATCGGCCACAGCAGCCATTTTATTACCATGAACTATAAACCTTTTAATTAGCATAATATAACAAAAACCTATATGCAATGACATATGCACAATACCAATTTTCTAAGTGTACAATATATACTTACTGGGGAGGTCCTTGAATCTCCAAATAACGAGTTACCCCGTCCGGGGTGAGCCATTTTGTTTTCACCACTGATGACCCCCACACACAAGTCCAGCCACAACTGCGGAGCCCTCCCATCATCCCCACCTGAGATTTTCCAACTTTAAGGACCTCCAACCGCCACCAACGTGCAGGCTTCACCCCTTAGGTCTGCATGTCCCTCCACACCCCCATGGTCATCTCAATGCCATCCTGCAGGGCAGACACCCCATATCTATCCCAACTGTGTTCAAATGAACCCCATCTTCACGCCAAAACCCCCAACACCCTTCTCCACCTCAACGTACCTCACTGCCACTCCTCCATTCCGGGCCATAAATGCCCAATTGCCCGGTTAACCTTCACATGTGCTCTTTTCAGACCCTCAACCAAACAAGCAACCCGCCAAACCAGCCGCGGAATAATATCCGACCAAACTGTAACCAGCCCTGGAACAATGACCGCAACCTTAATAAGTCAAACTTTACATCCCTAACTAGCTCCCCGAAAAGGCCACACTCCCAAGTCATTGGCCCCTACATGTAAAACCAATACATCTGGATCCCTGTCTAGAATAACGAAACAATGAACCTCGGGAATGAACAACATCCCAAACCATCCCCCGACGACCCAACCACCTTACCACTGCCACTGATTGAGCAAAGCTAAGTTGTTGCCCATCTGCAACCCGCACGGCACTCCAGAAAACGTATGAAAGTCCCATAATCCAAACCAGGGCTGGCTCCGAACCTGAAAAGAAAAATACCAGAAATAAAAATACATTTCCAAGGTAAACACCAAAAGTGTAAGTCACACTCGATCTGGCCGAAAATAAGTCTGAAAACTAATGGATTCCCAATACCCAATCCTTTTTATAACCTCATCCCCCAGTCCCCCAGCGTGCTGTCTCCGTTGCGGCTCCAATCCGGAATGAATGGCTAGAATAACCCACTTGCCCTAACCCCCAAGCGATCCAAGCATCTACTGAAAACGGCAGTAAATTGGAACCGAGCCAGAAAGGAACCATCCGCATGAACCAACAACAGCACAACATCCTTCATCTCCTCCATCCAGTATTCTCACATACAACGCACCGGACACATTAACTCTTTCACGGCCAGCGCCGTACAGGTGTGGCGCTGGTCGGGTCTTTAAAGATGGTGCCCACTCATGCCCGCTGCGGGCGCCATAGCTGCGGGTGGCCGCATGCTTCATTTAGCAGACACCCGCGGCTCATATCCGCGACCGGCCTGACCACGGCATCTGACCACGGCATCTGAGCGCACACAAACCAAAAGTTTCAAGTTTAATCTCTGGCTCCCTCATGTGGCCATTGGAGGAGCCGGAGCGTGCCTGCAGCAGCCTGGGTCTCTATGAATGAAACCCAGGCTGCTCTGTAGTATTTCCTATGGAACCATAACCTGTAATAGGCTCCATAGGAAATATGCGATTTACTCATATATTCCAATGCTATTGTATTGGAATGTATGAGAATAGCAATCTAACGATTGCAAGTTATAGTTCCCTATGGGAACTATACAAAAGAATTAAAAAAATAAAAAAAAATGAAAAAAAAAAACATAAAAGTTCAAATCACCCCCCCCTTTTCCCAAAATAAAATAACTAAAATAATAAAAAAAATGCATCATAGATGTCAAAATGTGCAAAAAGGCCCATAGTAAAAATAAAATAAAAATATATTCCCCATACGGAAAATAGCAAAACGTTTTTGGTCGCTTCATTTTCCACAAAAATTTAAAATAAAAAGTGATCAAAAAGTCATACACACCCCAGTATGGGATCAATGAAAAGTTCAGATTGCCCCGCAAAAAATGAGCCCCCATACAGCTTTGTATACATAATTACAAAAAAGTTATAGGGGTCAAAATTTGGCTACAAAAAATAAAACTGATTTTTTACCAATTTCTAATTTTTTTTAATCACTATCAAAACACAAGAAAACCTATACATGTAGGGTATCACCGGATTCGTGATTGGCTGGCCGGAATACGTGATTCCATTTCATATAGGAGCTGAGGTCCTGCGCTCGGCTCATTCAGCGTCAGGGAGAGCAGACAGTAGGCAGGGACAGATAGCGTTTTGCTCTAAACTTATTGATTTCACTCCAAAAACCTTATTGAAAGACCTAACAGTCCTTTTAGGACTACAGTGTGTGTTTGACAGCAGTGCAGCACCTTATTTTTTTTTTTTTTTTTAAGAAGGCGGCTAATTCAGCACTATCAGGGACAGGCCTCACCAGGAAGGGACAGATAGTGCAGAGCTTGAAAATCACTTTGATAACTTTGATAAGACAGAAAGATTTCCGATTAGTGACATCTACAAAACGCCATCATTAATCAGTGTATTGGGCAGACATTACCAAAAGGGGCTTATTCACTATAGTGTGCCTGGTACTGAGATATACACTGCACCATCATAAAACAGTGTGTTGGGCAGACATTACCAAAAGGGGCTTATTCACTGCAGTGTTCCTTGGTACTGAGATATACACTGCACCACTATAAAGCAGTGTGTTGGTTGACATTATAGAAAGGGGCCTATTCACTACAGTGTGCCTGGTACTGAGATATACACAGCACCACTATAAAGCAGTGTGTTGGGCGACATTATAGAAAGGGACTTATTCACTGCAGTGTTCCTTGGTACTGAGATATACACTGCACCATCATAAAGCAGTGTGTTGGGCAGACATTATAGAAAGGGGCTTATTCATTACAGTGGGCCTGGTACTGAGATATACACTGAACCATCATAAAGCAGTGTGTTGGGCAGACATTATAGAAAGGGGCTTATTCAATACAGTGTGCCTGGTACTGAGATATACACTGCACCATCATAAAGCAGTGTGTTGGGCAGACATTATAGAAAGGGGCTTATTCACTATAGTGTTCCTGGTACTGAGATATACACTGAACCATCATAAAGCAGTGTGTTGGGCAGACATTATAGAAAGGGGCTTATTCACTATAGTGTGCCTAGTACTGAGATATACACTGCAACATCATAAAGCAGTGTGTTGGGCAGACATTATAGAAAGGGGCTTATTCACTGCAGTGTTCCTTGGTACTGAGATATACACTGCACCATCATAAAGCAGTGTGTTGGGCAGACATTATAGAAAGGGGCTTATTCACTACAGTGTGCCTGGTACTGAGATATACACTGCACCATCATAAAGCAGTGTGTTGGGCAGACATTATAAAAAGGGGCTTATTCACTACTGTGTGCCTGGTACTGAGATATACACTGCATCATCATAAAGCAGTGTGTTGGGCAGACATTATTAAAAGGGGCGTATTCACTAAGGTATGCCTGGTACTGAGATATACACTGAACCATCATAAAGCAGTGTGTTGGGCAGACATTATATAAAGGGGCTTATTCAATACAGTGTGCCTGGTACTGAGATATACACTGCACCATTATAAAGCAGTGTGTTGGGCAGACATTATAGAAAGGGGCTTATTCACTACAGTGTGCCTGGTACTGAGATATACACTGCACCATCATAAAGCAGTGTGTTGGGCAGACATTATAGAAAGGGGCTTATTCACTATAGTGTTCCTGCTACCGAGATATACACTGCACCATCAGAGAAATTATTTGTTCTGGGGAAAGTAACCTAACTTGTGAGATATCTGTGTGTGCGTTCAATCCGCAACCGTTCTATTAATTACTCCAGCAGACAGTGATTTATATTTTGGCCATAGTTAACTAGTTTTGGGCATATCTGTGTGTTCATTTAGGCCGCAACCGTATATACAGTATTCCCGCAGAGAATACATTTTATTTGGGGCAAATTTGTATCCAATATAGAACTATATCCGTATAAAGTGTGTATTGTCAACATTATATCATCTCTGTTCTAGTATAGTGGCGAAAAATTGTATTTCTCTGTCTCCTGTTCATTACAGCCAGCAAATACAGTGTGTACAGTAAAAATTACATTATCCATGGCCTAGTGTGGTGGTAAAAAATTGCATTTCTCTGTCTCCAGTTCATTGCAGCCAGCAAATTCAGTGTGTACAGTAAAAAAAATCATTTTCTGTGGCCTAGTGTAGTGCCGAAAATCTATATTTTTCTGTGTCCATTTTCTGTAGCCCATCACTGCAATGATTTATAGGGTTTTCTAGGCTTCAGGCCCTCACCTCCAATGCTTTATAAGGTCTGCTAACCTATAGGTCATCACTGCAAAAGTTTATGGGGTTCTCTAGGCTTCCGGCCCTCACCTGCAATGCTTTATAAGGTCTACTCACCTGTAGCCCATCACTGCAATGTTTTTTGTGGTTCTCTAGGCCTCAGGACCTCACCTCCAATGCTTTTTACCGTCTTCTCACCTATAGGCCATCACTGCAATGTGTTATGGGGTTTGCTAGGCTTCAGGCTCTCCCCTTGAAGGCTTTATAAGCTCTGCTCACATGTAGCTCATAACTGCAATATTTTATGGGGTTCGCTAGGCTTCAGGCCCTTACCTCCAATGTTTTATACCATTTTCCTACCTGTAGGCCATCAGTGCAATGTTTTATTGGGTTCGCTAGGCTTCAGGCCCTCACCTCCAATGCTTTATACCGTCTGCTCACCTGCAGGCCATCACTGCAATGTTTTATGGGGTTCGCTAGGCTTCAGGCACTCACCTCCAATGCTTTATGCCGTCTGCATACCTGTATGCCATCTATGCAATGTTTTATGGGGTTCGCTAGTCTTCAGGCCCTCACCTCCAATGATTTAAAAACTCTGCTCACATGAAGCTCATCACTGCAAAGTTTTATGGGGTTCGCTAGGCTTCAGGCCCTCATCTCCAATGCTTTTTACCGTCTGCTCACCTGCAGGCCATCACTGCAATGTTTTATGGGTTCGCTAGGCTTCAAGCCATCACCTCCAATGCTTTATAAGGTCTGATCAGCTTTAGCCCATCACTGCATTGATTTATTGGGTTCTTTAGGTTTCTGGCCCTCACCTTCAATGCTTTATACCATCTGCTCACCTGTAGGCCATCACTGCAATGTTTTATGGGGTTCACTAGGCTTCAGGCGCTCACATCCAATGCTTTATACCATTTTCTCACTTGTTGCCTATCACTGCAATATTTTATGGGGTTCACTAGGCTTCAGGCCCTCAACTCCAATGCTTTATACTGTCTGCTCTCCTGTAGCCCCTTCACTGCATTGATTTATGTGGTTCTCTAGGCTTCAAGCCCTCACCTCCAATGCTTTATAAGGCCTGCTCACCTATAGGCCATCACTGAAATGTTTTATGGGATTCACTAGGTTACAAGACCTCACCTCCAATGCTTTATACCGTCTGCTCACTTGTAGGCAATTACTGCAATTATTCATGGCGTTCGCTAAGCTTCTGGCCCTCACTTCTAATGCTTTATACCGTCTGCTCACCTGTAGGCCATCACTGCAATGTTTTATGGGGTTCACTAGGCTTCAGGCCCTCAAATCCAATGCTTTATACCGTCTGCTCACCTGTAGCCTATCATTGCAATGTATTATGGGGTTCTCTAGGCTTCAGGCCCTCACCTCCAAAGCTTTATACCGTCTGCTCACCTGTAGGCCATCAATGCAATGTTTTATGGGGTTCTCTAGGCAGGGGGCTTGAAATAGGACATAAACAAAACCAGTCCCGTAAAATCTGCCTTGCAAAACCCATATGGCGTTCCCCTCCTTCTATGTCCTACCGTTTGGCCAAACAGTAGTTTAGGACCACATATGGGGTGTTTCTGCAAACTACAGAATCAGTGCAACCCATATTGAGTTTTGTTTGGCAGTTAACCCTTACTTTATTACTTGAAAAAAATGGATTAAAATGGAAATTTTTCCCAAAAATTGAAATTCTGAAATGGTTTCTCCATCTGCCATTAACTCTAGTGGAACACCTAAAGGGTTAACAAAGTTTTTAAAATCAGTTTTGAATACCTTGAGGGGTGTAGTTTCTAGAATTTGGGTGGTTTCTATTATGTAAGCCTTACAAAGTGACTTCAGACCTGGACTGGTCCCTAAAAAGTGGGATTTGGAAAATTTCTGAAAAATTTCAAAATTTGCTTCTAAATTTCTAAGCTATGTAACATCCTCAAAATTAAAATGGCATTCCCAATATGCTCCAAAAATGAAGTAGTATCAAAACAGACTGAGGAAATGGACCCTTTTCGGCGCTAAGGCAGGAAAGATCCAGGCAAAGGGTGAAGCGTGAATCAAGAAATCTTTATTTTGGCGTCTACGCGTTTCTGGGGCGAACAGCCCCCTTCATCAGGACAATAAAACTTTAAAAGATCTTTTAAAGTTTTATTGTCCTCATGAAGGGGGCTGTTCGCCCCAGAAACGCGTAGACGCCAAAATAAAGATTTCTTGATTCACAAAGTAGATTTTATCTATGTAGATGAGCCGGTCCTGTCTATTTTTCATGCCTTACCCAAAATACATAAGGGTGTTTTTCCACCACCACTACGCCCAATTGTAGCAGGGATTGGCTCATATTCTGAAAAACTGTCAGAATGGCTTGATTCATTACTGCAACCGTTGGTCCCTATGATCCCAGGTTTTTTACAAGATTCAAGATCGGTATTGCAAGCCTTCTCTAAATTTGTGTGGAAACCGGAATATATATGGTTAACAGCAGATGTTTCATCGCTGTATACCAACATTCCACATGACTTTGCTGCAAGATCTCTTAGGTGGTTTTTGAACATCTACAGCACGTATACGCCACTATTACAGGAGTTTATGGAAGTAGTTTTGGTATTTTTACTTAAGCATAATTTTTTTCTCTTTGATGGGGAGTATTACTTGCAGGTGTCGGCGTGTCGATAAGGGCTAAGTTCTCCCCCTCCATAGCCAATATATTTATGGCATGGTGGGAGAGACACTTTCTCCTCATCGACACGCCCATGTGTGTGCACAATATCGGGTGGTATGGTCGTTACATAGATGACTTGCTGTTAGTCTGGTCTGGGGATGTGGCGACCATACCGCCCTTTGTGACATACATAAACTCATGTATGCAGTCCATCCAATTTTAGGTCCACTTTGATAAATCGACCATTGACTTTCTAGACCTATGCTTGATGGCAGACATAGAAAAAGGGCGAGTGGTTACCAAAACCTATAGAAAAGAAACAGCGGGGAATACTATCCTATTGGCAAATTCATGTCACCCTTCTCATGTACTTGATAATATCCCGAAAGGGGAATTAATCAGGGCAAAGAGAAACTGTTCTGACCAAAACTTGTTTTTAAAAGAAGCTGAAAATATAGAGAAAAGACTGGTTCAACGTAAATACCGCGTGGAAAACATTGTTAGATCCAAGAGATTAGTATCTTCTATGGAAAGAAATGATCAAATCAAAAAATCAAAAAATCCGGGGTCTCTAATGTTCTCTACGCGGTATAGCATGGAACATCATGAGATCTGCAAGATTGTCAAAAAATACCTGCCAGTCTTGCATATGGATAGTGAATGGTCTCCCGTTGTGTCTCAGGGTGTCAGATGCGTAGCTCGCCGCACATGCACAGTGGGAAATGTCCTTAGCCCCAGTCTTTTCCAAAGTAATAAAAATACACAACATACGTGGCTCAACAATCCGGGGAGTTATCGGTGCGGACACAGCAGATGTATTTGTTGTACGTATATGACACAGTCAAGAACTTTTACATCTGATGCAAATAACAAAGTTTATAAAGTGTACTCGTATGTGAACTGCAACACAAAATATGCGATTTATCTTTTCACATGTGAGATTTGCCGAGTACAATATGTGGGCTGCACCACAAACTCAATCAAGGTCCGCATCCGCAAGCATTTATCTGACATACCGCACTATAGAAAACGCAATGTGTCGGCGGTTAGTCTGCACTGTGCGCTAGTTCATGCTGGTGACCCCTCATGTTTGCGTGTGCAGGCCATACTACGAGTGGTGCTGCCCCCACGTGGTGGTGATCGGAGACGCAAGTTGCTCAATAGAGAAGCTTTTTGGATTTTCCAACTAGAGACAAGGCAACCAGCAGGTCTAAATATCAGACAGGATTTAATCCTACAATACTAACTCATATATGTACTATTTATTGAGTCAATAATAACTCTGAAATGTCAAGTCTGCAATTATATATTATATATATTATAGGTATATAGTAACCATATATATATATATATTTTTTTTTTTAGTGCAACTAATATGTATGTTTTAGCACTTTGGGTGTGTTTGAGTAACAGGTGTTGTAATTTATATTATACATTGTATTATAATCTATAAGGCCCCGGTCTATGAGGTTATTATACTATGCACTGTATTCTGATATATGATTTCTTATACTACACATTGTATTAGATGTCACTCTGTATCACAGATGACAGGCCGGAGCTGCGCTCGCCGCTCTCGCCCCCACCCTCGCTACATGGATAAATCTGTACTCCATCCAGGAGTCAGTTACCTGGAGACATAATTACACAGGACGGAAAGTGAACCAAAGCTGATAGTAAAAATGAAGCAGAGGACGGGAGCGGCCCCCCCTCGCACCTCGCCATATGCGCTCATTCAGAATCATAATTACAGGGAAGAACCGCATTGTCACTGAAATGCCGACTCCAGAGAACAAGGAGAAACTTTCAGTTATTTCCATCTTGTGAACTTTCTTTCTGCTGGGAATCGGTCCCTGAATTGTCTCTTAACCCGTCTGTAACATGAGAGAAATTCATGAAGAAAGACTTTTCACTCCCCGAGTCCAATGGATGAAATCAGTGCGAAGTCCATTGACCCTCGGGCTGAATGTGAAGCGTTACTGGTGACGGATCTGTGGAATAAGAGATTTTCCTCCAGTTTAAGGGGATTTTTATAAATGTAATATTTACTAATATGTTACACACATAAAAGCATCTGTCCAGAGCAGGTCTATTACAGAAACTGTAAGGAATAAAGAGTTTATTACACAGAGATATACCGTCATATACACAGAGCTATACCGTCATATACACAGAGCTATACCGTCATATACACAGAGCTATACCGTCATATACACAGAGCTATACCGTCCATATACACAGAGCTATACCGTCCATATACACAGAGCTATACCGTCCATATACACAGAGCTATACCGTCCATATACACAGAGCTATACCGTCCATATACACAGAGCTATACCGTCATATACACAGAGCTATACCATCCATATACACAGAGCTATACCGTCCATATACACAGAGATATACCGTCCATATACACAGAGCTATACCGTCCATATACACAGAGCTATACCGTCCATATACACAGAGCTATACCGTCCATATACACAGAGCTATACCGTCCATATACACAGAGCTATACCGTCCATATACACAGAGCTATACCATCCATATACACAGAGCTATACCATCCATATACACAGAGCTATACCGTCCATATACACAGCAGCTATACCGTCCATATACACAGAGCTATACCGTCCATATACACAGAGCTATACCGTCCATATACACAGAGCTATACCGTCCATATACACAGAGCTATACCGTCCATATACACAGAGCTATACAGTCCATATACACAGAGCTATACCGTCCATATACACAGAGCTATACCGTCCATATACACAGAGCTATACCGTCCATATACACAGAGCTATACCGTCCATATACACAGAGCTATACCGTCCATATACACAGAGCTATACCGTCCATATACACAGAGCTATACCATCCATATACACAGAGCTATACCGTCCATATACACAGAGCTATACCATCCATATACACAGAGCTATACCGTCCATATACACAGAGCTATACCGTCATATACACAGAGCTATACTGTCCATATACACAGAGCTATACCATCCATATACACACAGCTATACCGTCCATATACACAAAGCTATACCATCCATATACACAGAGCTATACCGTCCATATACACAGAGATATACCGTCCATATACAGAGCTATACTGTCCTTATACACAGAGCTATACCGTCCATATACACAGAGCTATATCGTCCAAATACACAGAGCTATACCGTCCATCTACACAGAGCTATACCGTCCATATACACAGAGCTATACCGTCCATATAAACAGAGCTATACCATCCATATACACAGAGCTATACAGTCCATATACACAGAGATATACCGTCCATATACACAGCAGCTATACCGTCCATATACACAGCAGCTATAACGTCCATATACACAGAGCTATACCGTCCATATACACAGAGCTATACCGTCCATATACACAGAGCTATACCGTCCATATACACAGAGCTATACCGTCCATATACACAGAGCTATACCGTCCATATACACAGAGCTATACCGTCATATACACAGAGCTATACCGTCCATATACACAGAGCTATACCGTCCATATACACAGAGCTATACCGTCCATATACACAGAGCTATACCGTCCATATACACAGAGCTATACAGTCCATATACACAGAGCTATACCGTCCATATACACAGAGCTATACCGTCCATATACACAGAGCTATACCGTCCATATACACAGAGCTATACCGTCCATATACAAAGAGCTATACCGTCCATATACACAGAGCTATACGGTCCATATACACAGAGCTATACCGTCCATATACACAGAGCTATACCGTCCATATACACAGAGCTATACCGTCCATATACACAGAGCTATACAGTCCATATACACAGAGCTATACCGTCCATATACACAGAGCTATACCGTCCATATACACAGAGCTATACCGTCCATATACACAGAGCTATACCGTCCATATACACAGAGCTATACCGTCCATATACACAGAGCTATACCGTCCATATACACAGAGCTATACCGTCCATATACACAGAGCTATACCGTCCATATACACAGAGCTATACAGTCCATATACACAGAGCTATACCGTCCATATACACAGAGCTATACCGTCCATATACACAGAGCTATACCGTCCATATACACAGAGCTATACCGTCCATATACACAGAGCTATACCGTCCATATACACAGAGCTATACCGTCCATATACACAGAGCTATACCGTCCATATACACAGAGCTATACCGTCCATATACACAGAGCTATACCGTCCATATACACAGAGCTATACCGTCTATATACACAGAGCTATACCGTCCATATACACAGCAGCTATACCAGTCCATATACACAGAGCTATACCGTCCATATACACAGAGCTATACCGTCCATATACACAGAGCTATACCGTCCATATACACAGAGATATACCGTCCATATACACAGAGCTATACTGCCCATATACACAGAGCTATACTGTCAATATACACAGAGCTATACTGCCCATATACACAGAGCTATACCATCCATATACACAGAGCTATAGCGTCCATATATACACAGAGCTATACCGTCCATATACACAGAGCTATTCCGTCCATATACACAGAGCTATTCCGTCCATATACACAGAGCTATTCCATCCATATACACATAGCTATACCGTCATATACACAGAGATATACCGTCCATATACACAGAGCTATATTGTCATATACACAGGAGCTATACCGTCCATATACACAGAGCAATGCCATCCATATACACAGAGCTATACCATCCATATACACAGAGCTATACCGTCCATATATACAGAGCTATACTGTCCATATACACAGAGCTATACTGTCCATATACACAGAGCTATACCATCCATATACACAGAGCTATACTGTCCATATACACAGAGCTATACTGTCCATATACACAGAGCTATACCGTCCATATACACAGAGCTATACCGTCCATATACACAGAGCTATACCGTCCATATACACAGAGCTATACCGTCCATATACACAGAGCTATACCGTCCATATACACAGAGCTATACCGTCCATATACACAGAGCTATACCGTCCATATACACAGAGCTATACCGTCATATACACAGAGCTATACCGTCCATATATACACAGAGCTATACCGACCATATACGCAGAGCTATACCATCCATATACACAGAGCTATACCGTCATATACACAGAGCTATACCATCCATATACACAGAGCTATACCGTCCATATACACAGAGCTATACCGTCCATATACACAGAGCAATACCGTCCAAATACACAGAGATATACCGTCCATATACACAGAGCTATACCGTCATATACACAGAGCTATACTGTCCATATACACAGAGCTATACCGATCCATATACACAGAGCTATACCGTCCATATACACAGAGCTATACAGTCCATATTCACAGAGCTATACCGATCCATATACACAGAGGATATACCGTCTATATACACAGAGCTATACCAGTCCATATACACAGAGCTATACCGATCCATATACACAGAGCTATACCGTCCATATACACAGAGACTATACCAGATCTCATATACACAGAGCTATACCGTCTATATACACAGAGCTATACCGATCCATATACACAGAGCTATACCGTCCATATACACAGCAGCTATACCGATCCATATACACAGAGCTATACCGTCCATATACACAGAGCTATACCATCCATATACACAGAGCTATACTCGTCCATATACACAGAGCTATACCGTCCATATACACAGAGCTATATCACGTCCATATACACAGAGCTATACCGTCCATATACACAGAGCTATACCGTCCATATACACAGAGATATACCGTCCATATACAGCTAGAGTCTATACAGGCTGTCTGCCATATACAGAGCTATACCGTCCATATACAGGCTACAGTCATACATACATACAGTCCATATTCACAGAGCTATACCGTCATATACACAGAGCTATACCGTCCATATACACAGAGCTATACCGTCCATATACACAGAGCTATACCGTCCATATACACAGAGCTATACAGTCCATATACACAGAGCTATACTGTCCATATACACAGAGCTATACTGTCTATATACACAGAGCTATACCGACCCATGTACGCAGAGCTATACCGTCCATATACACAGCAGCTATACAGTCCATGTGCTATGCCATCTATACACAGAGCTATATACAGTCCATATGACTGCAGGCTATACCGTCCATATACCCAGAGCTATACGTCACACAGATGCAGACCCATACCGAGCTATATGATCCATACTGAGCTATACAGTCCATATACACAGAGCTATACCAGTCCATATACACAGAGCTATATCGTCCCATATACGGAGCTATGCTAGTCATACACAGAGCTATACCGTCCATATATACAGGCATGTACGTCCATATACGCGGCTATGCATCCATATACACAGAGCTATACCGTCCATATACATAGAGCTATGTACCATATGCGACCTATAGATCCATATACACAGAGCTAGCCATATACACTGAGCTATACCATATACCATGCAAAGCGCATACCGTCCATATACCAACAGAGTCATATACTGCGTTGCCATCCATACACAGAGCTATAGATCATATCCGAGCTATAGTCACCTTTGGAGCATCGTCATATCACAGGCTATCAGTCATATACACAGAGCTATAAGTCTTACGTCTAGTATACAGTCCTTATGCACGAACTATACTGCCCAATATACACAGAGCTATGCTGTCCATATACGCAGATATACCATCCATATACACAGGCTATGCCAGTCATACCGCAGAGCTATGCATCCTCATCTGACAGTATACAGTCCATGAGAGCTATGCCGTATGTACCTGATCTTGCATCATATACACAGAGCTATACTGTCCATATACAGGCTATGCAGTCATATGCACATAGCAGTCCATATACACAGAGCTATACCGTCCATATACACAGAGCTATACCAGTCCATATACACAGAGCTAAACGTCCATATACACGAGCTATAGTCCATATACACAGAGCTATACCGTCCATATACACAGAGCTATACCGTCCATATACACAGAGCTATACACGTCCATATACACAGAGCTATACTGTCCATATATACAGAGCTATACTGTCCATATGCACAGAGCTATACGTCCATATACACAGAGCTATGCATCCATATACACAGAGCTATACCGTCCATATACACAGAGCTATGCTGTCCATATACACAGAGCTATACCGTCCATATACACTGGAGCTATACCGTCCATATACACAGAGCTATACCGATCCATATACACAGAGCTATACAGTCTCATATGCACAGAGCTATACTGTCCATATACACAGAGCTATACTGTCCATATGCACTAGCAGAGCTATACCGTCCATATACATAGAGCTATGCCATCCATATACACGAGGCTATACAGTCCATATACACAGAGCTATACCGATCCATATGCACAGAGCTATACCATCCATATACACAGAGCTATACCGTCCATATACACAGGCTATGCCATCCATATACACAGGCTATACCAGGTCCATATGCACAGAGCTATGCCGTCCATATACACAGAGCAATGCATGTCATATACACAGAGCTATCCATCCATATACACAGAGACTATACTCGTCCATATACACAGAGCTATACAGTCCATACTACAGAGCTATATCCTGTACCGAGCTATACAGCATGTACGCAGATATACCGATCCATATACACAGAGCTATATTGTCATATACACAGAGCTATACCGTTCCATATACACAGAGGCTATACCGTCCATATACACAGAGCTATACCGTCCATATACACAGAGCTATACCGTCATATACCTGGAGCTATACGCCTAGCTACTATACGTCATATACATATCCATCATTCCCATTTGCTGTAGATGCCACCATCATGATCCATATACACAGGTATACTCACTCATGCACACAGTATGCTATACCGGCATCAGTCATATACACTAGGAATACTGTCATAGCTCGCAGATCATACAGTACAGAGCTATACCGTCCATATACCTGAGCTATACTGTCCAGTATACACAGGCTATACAGTCTATATACACAGAGTATGCCGCTCATATACAACAGAGGCTATACCAGTCCATATACACAGAGCTATACTGATCCCATATACACATGCAGCTATACCGGCCCATATACACAGAGCTATACCGTCCATATACACAGAGCTATACCGTCCATATACACAGAGCTATACTCGTCCATATACACAGAGCTATACTAGTCCATATACACAGAGCTATACCGTCCATATACACAGAGCTATACCAGTCCATATACACAGGCTATACCAGTCCATATACAGAGCTATACCAGTCCATATACACAGAGCTATGCTACCAGTCCATATACACAGAGCTATACCATCCATATACGCAGAGCTATGCCGATCCATATACACAGAGCTATACCGTCATATGCAGGCTATGCTGTCCATGCTAACAGAGCTATACCGTCCATATACACAGAGCTATACCGTCCATATACACAGAGCTATACCGTCCATATGCACAGAGCTATACCGTCATATACACAGAGCTATACGATCCATATACACAGAGCTATACCATCCATATACACAGAGCTATGCCATCCATATACACAGAGCTATACCAGTCCATATACACAGAGCTATACCGTCCATATACACGAGAGCTATACCGTCCATATACACAGAGCTATGCCGTCCATATACACAGAGCTATACCGTCCATATACACAGAGCTATACCGTCCATATACACAGAGCTATACCGTCCATATACACAGAGCTATACCGTCCATATACACAGAGCTATACCGTCCATATACACAGAGCTATACCGTCCATATACACAGAGCTATACGTCCATATACACAGAGCTATACCGTCCATATACACAGAGCTATACCGTCCATATACACAGAGCTATACCGTCCATATACACAGAGCTATACAGATCCATATACACAGAGCTATACCGTCCATATACACAGAGCTATACAGTCCATATACACAGAGGCTATACTGATCCATATACACAGAGCTATACCGTCCATATACACAGAGCTATACTGTCTATACCGTCCATATACACAGAGCTATACCGGTCCATATACACAGAGCTATACCGTCCATATACACAGAGCTATACCGTCCATATACACAGAGCTATACCGTCCATATACACAGAGCTATACCGTCCATATACACAGAGCTATACCGTCCATATACACAGAGCTATACCAGTCCATATACACAGAGCGTATACCTGATCCATATACACAGAGCTATACCATCCATATACACAGAGCTATGCCATCCATATACACAGAGCTATACCGTCCATATACACAGAGCTATACCGTCCATATACACAGAGCTATACCGTCCATATACACAGAGCTATACCGTCCATATACACAGAGCTATACCGTCCATATACACAGAGCTATACCGTCCATATACACAGAGCTATACCGTCCATATACACAGAGCTATACCATCCATATACACAGAGCTATACCGTCCATATACACAGAGCTATACCGTCCATATACACAGAGCTATACCGTCCATATACACAGAGCTATACTGGTCCATATACACAGAGCTATACCATCCATATACACAGAGCTATACTGTCCATATACACAGAGCTATACCGTCCATATACACAGAGCTATACCTGTCCATATACACAGAGCTATACCGTCCATATACACAGAGCTATACGCAGTCCATATACACAGAGCTATGCCGTCCATATACACAGAGCTATACCGTCCATATACACAGAGCTATACCGTCCATATACACAGAGCTATACCGTCCATATACACAGAGCTATACCTGTCCATATACACAGAGCTATACCGTCCATATACACAGAGCTATACCGATCCATATACACAGAGCTATATCTGTCCATATACACAGAGCTATACCAGTCCATATACACAGAGCTATACTCATCCATATACACAGAGCTATACCTGTCCATATACACAGAGCTATACCATCCATATACACAGAGCTATACCGTCCATATACACAGAGCTATACTCAGTCCATATACACAGAGCTATACCGTCCATATACACAGAGCTATACCGATCCCATATACACAGAGCTATACCGTCCATATACACAGAGCTATACTCGTCCATATACACAGAGCTATACCAGTCCATATACACAGAGCTATACCATCCATATACACAGAGCTATACCGTCCATATACACAGAGCTATACCGTCCATATACACAGAGCTATACCGTCCATATACACAGAGCTATACCATCCATATACACAGAGCTATACCGTCCATATACACAGAGCTATACCGTCCATATACACAGAGCTATACCATCCATATACACAGAGCTATACCGTCCATATACACAGAGCTATACCGTCCATATACACAGAGCTATACCGTCCATATACACAGAGCTATACCGTCCATATACACAGAGCTATACCGTCCATATACACAGAGCTATACCGTCCATATACACAGAGCTATACAGTCCATATACACAGAGCTATACAGTCCATATACACAGAGCTATACCGTCCATATACACAGAGCTATACCGTCCATATACACAGAGCTATACCGTCCATATACACAGAGCTATACTGTCCATATACCAGAGCTATACCGTCCATATACACAGAGCTATACCGTCCATATACACAGAGCTATACCGTCCATATACACAGAGCTATACCGTCCATATACACAGCAGCAATACCGTCCATATACACAGAGCTATACCGTCCATATACACAGAGCTATACCGTCCATATACACAGAGCTATACCGTCCATATACACAGAGCTATACCGTCCATATACACAGAGCTATACCGTCCATATACTCAGAGCTATACCGTCCATATACTCAGAGCTATACCGTCCATATACGCAGAGCTATACCGTCCATATACAGAGAGCTATACGGTCCATATACACAGAGCTATACCGTCCATATACACAGAGCTATACCGTCCATATACACAGAGATATACCGTCCATATACACAGAGCCATACCGTCCATATACACAGAGCTATACCATCTATATACACAGAGCTATACCGTCCATATACACAGAGCTATACCGTCCATATACACAGAGATATACCGTCCATATACACAGAGCTATACCGTCTATATACACAGAGCTATACCGTCCATATACACAGAGCTATACCGTCCATATACACAGAGCTATACCGTCCATATACACAGAGCTATACCGTCCATATACACAGAGCTATACCGTCCATATACACAGAGCTATACCATCTGTAACGGACCGTTACGCACACAACTCCGTTTAGGCGAAATTTCCTTTTCCGGATAGACCAGCAGCTACTGCAATCACCAACTTCCCGAACTGCAAACCACACGAATTCACCAACTTCCGAACAAGAGACACACGAACCCTGGAAGCAGCCGAACAGGAAAAGCAATATGAACAGCTTACACTCCTGGCAATCAGCATACAGTCAAATCCCCCCCAATAACGAGACGACACTTCGTTTTGAGGGTCAAGCAGGAACTCTCTATATTTTATTAAGGGCTACCTGCCCGGTATTTATCCAGGTCTCCCACCTGGTGGACACTCCCCTAGAGGACCAGAAGGAAGACTGCGACACGGGATACAGCAGCCAATCACACACATTGGGACAATACAGACACCCCCAGCATATCCCTCCCCTCTGCCTGTGATACAATCACCCTACATGAGTAATGCAATCACCACAGGCAGGAGAATACACAATGTCTTCTGTCCTGGAGACAATTGAGGAGTCATTCAATTATCTCTCAGGACAAAGGGAAATCGCCAATACACATGTGGGGACAATAGGACAGACATCACTATTCAATACACAATGTCCCACCCTTTACAATACACAGACATTTAACATATTCCCAGAAGGCTTGGATCTGAGCGCTCAATATATCCAAGGATAGAGGCAGACTCCATTGAGCACATGGTTGCAAAAGGACATAAAATTACACAATGTTACATAAAACATATACATGCAACATATCCCCAGATAGCTTAGGTCCGAGCGCACATTATGGAATGGCGCTCAGACCACACATGTCCAGTTCAATTGCCATGGAGCTAAAGTCTTTCCCATAGTCTTTCATTATACGAATGGGCTCCATAGCAGAGCTATCTGGGGCATCACCGCTCAAACAGGACAAGCATACATGGGGCCATAGTCGCAGGGCAGGAGGCGAGCAAGCAGTCCCTTCCAGGAAACTGGGGCAGACTCTGGTACAGGGTCCAGTCTGCTACATTTCTCCCCTTTACCAAAGAGACTAACAGGGTATCTGACCTCCTGCCGGTCAGTGCCCTGGTTAGTCCAGCAACCCACCCACGAAGCACAAACAGCAGTACAGCCCACCCACAATAAATGGTTACTACACCTGGATAAAGTAGCAACTTGTCCATGTCCAGGTGCCTCACTACGGCTGTGCGGGGGACTGGTAGACTGCCTAGGTGGGTTGCTGAGTGGGCAGAGACCGGCGATACTCTGCCCTGGGGCCAGCGCTACCACGGAAGTAGCCTGGTGGGAGCCTGGTTGTGGGGGAGGAGACCGACTGTCTCCCTCTGGATAAACCGCTCTGTGGCTGGTGGACAGGACCGACCATCCTTGCCCCTTGTGTTGCAAGTGCAGAGACCACGGTCCCATCTGCACCGTTGGGGGCGTAACATCTCCCCTTGGTGGGTTAGGCTGCCGCTGGAGAGAGGGTGTAACAAGCCCTCTCTCTGAACTGTAGACTGCCGCTGGGGAGAGCGGGTAGCAGGCTCCTCTCCCTGACCCTCTCCTGCTGGTGGAGGGGGGACCAACTGTCTCCCCTTTCAATATCTTGTCCTGCTGCTGGGGTACACACTGCAGCTGGGGAGGAAGGATGACACCTTCAGCTCCCTGGGGTACACACTGCCGCGGGGGATGAAGGACAGCACCTTCAGCTCCCTGGGGTACACACTGCCGCTGGGGAGGAAGGACGACACCTTCAGCTCCCTGGGGTACACACGGCCGCTGTGGAGGAAGGACGGCACCTTCAGCTCCCGGGGGTACACACGGTCGCTGGGGAGGAAGGACGGCATCTTCAGCTCTCCGGAGCGCACTCAGCCGCTGGGGAGGGCGGACGATACCATCTGCCATGAACTGCAGGTACTCTGCTGTTATCCTCCTCACGAACTGCACAGATTTCTCCGGGGGGTTGGGTCCGAAGAAAATCAGCCGTGATCTCAGCTCTCTGTCAAATTCCTCCTGCGTGTAGCTGGGTGCCATGCTTGTTCTCCTGAAGTTCTTTCTTTTGTAGATAGGGGCGCTGTACGGGTACTGGCGTTGCCCTCACTTTGTAATCCAAGGAATGGTGTTGCCCTGTAGATGTCCTTCTGGGCTGTGGAAATGATCCCGCGCTTGCCACCAAATGTAACGGACCGTTACGCACACAACTCCGTTTAGGCGAAATTCCCTTTCCGGATAGACCAGCAGCTACTGCAATCACCAACTTCCCGAACTGCAAACCACACGAATTCACCAACTTCCGAACAAGAGACACACGAACCCTGGAAGCAGCCGAACAGGAAAAGCAATATGAACAGCTTACACTCCTGGCAATCAGCATACAGTCAAATCCCCCAATAACGAGACGACACTTCGCTTTGAGGGTCAAGCAGGAACTCTCATATTTTATTAAGGGCTACCTGCCCGGTATTTATCCAGGTCTCCCACCTGGTGGACACTCCCTAGAGGACCAGAAGGAAGACTGCGACACGGGATACAGCAGCCAATCACACACATTGGGACAATACAGACACCCCCAGCATATCCCTCCCCTCTGCCTGTGATACAATCACCCTACATGGGTAATGCAATCACCACAGGCAGGAGAATACACAATGTCTTCTGTCCTGGAGACAATTGAGGAGTCATTCAATTATCTCTCAGGACAAAGGGAAATCGCCAATACACATGTGGGGACAATAGGACAGACATCACTATTCAATACACAATGTCCCACCCTTTACAATACACAGACATTTAACATATTCCCAGAAGGCTTGGATCTGAGCGCTCAATATATCCAAGGATAGAGGCAGACTCCATTGAGCACATGGTTGCAAAAGGACATAAAATTACACAATGTTACATAAAACATATACATGCAACATATCCCCAGATAGCTTAGGTCTGAGCGCACATTATGGAATGGCGCTCAGACCACACATGTCCAGTTCAATTGCCATGGAGCTAAAGTCTTTCCCATAGTCTTTCATTATACGAATGGGCTCCATAGCAGAGCTATCTGGGGCATCACCGCTCAAACAGGACAAGCATACATGGGGCCATAGTCGCAGGGCAGGAGGCGAGCAAGCAGTCCCTTCCAGGAAACTGGGGCAGACTCTGGTACAGGGTCCAGTCCGCTACATTTCTCCCTTACCAAAGAGACTAACAGGGTATCTGACCTCCTGCCGGTCAGTGCCCTGGTTAGTCCAGCAACCCACCCACGAAGCACAAACAGCAGTACAGCCCACCCACAATAAATGGTTACTACACCTGGATAAAGTAGCAACTTGTCCATGTCCAGGTGCCTCACTACGGCTGTAAGCGGGGACTGGTAGACTGCCTAGGTGGGTTGCTGAGTGGGCAGAGACCGGCGATACTCTGCCCTGGGGCCAGCGCTACCACGGAAGTAGCCTGGTGGGAGCCTGGTTGTGGGGGAGGAGACCGACTGTCTCCCCTCTGGATAAACCGCTCTGTGGCTGGCGGACAGGACCGACCATCCTTGCCCCTTGTGTTGCAAGTGCAGAGACCACGGTCCCATCTGCACCGTTGGGGGCGTAACATCTCCCTTGGTGGGTTAGGCTGCCGCTGGAGAGAGGGTGTAACAAGCCCTCTCTCTGAACTGTAGACTGCCGCTGGGGAGAGCGGGTAGCAGGCTCCTCTCCCTGACCCTCTCTCTGCTGGTGGAGGGGGACCAACTGTCTCCCCTTTCAATATCTTGTCCTGCTGCTGGGGTACACACTGCAGCTGGGGAGGAAGGATGACACCTTCAGCTCCCTGGGGTACACACTGCCGCTGGGGAGGAAGGACAGCACCTTCAGCTCCCTGGGGTACACACTGCCGCTGGGGAGGAAGGACGACACCTTCAGCTCCCTGGGGTACACACTGCCGCTGTGGAGGAAGGACGGCACCTTCAGCTCCCGGGGGTACACACGGCCGCTGGGGAGGAAGGACGGCACCTTCAGCTCTCCGGAACGCACTCAGCCGCTGGGGAGGGCGGACGATACCATCTGCCATGAACTGCAGGTACTCTGCTGTTATCCTCCTCACGAACTGCACAGATTTCTCCGGGGTTGGGTCCGTAGAAAATCAGCCGTGATCTCAGCTCTCTGTCAAATTCCTCCTGCGTGTAGCTGGGTGCCATGCTTGTTCTCCTGAAGTTCTTTCTTTTGTAGATAGGGGCGCTGTACGGGTACTGGCGTTGCCCTCACTTTGTAATCCAAGGAATGGTGTTGCCCTGTAGATGTCCTTCTGGGCTGTGGAAATGATCCCGCGCTGCCACCAAATGTAACGGACCGTTACGCACACAACTCCGTTTAGGCGAAATTCCCTTTTCCGGATAGACCAGCAGCTACTGCAATCACCAACTTCCCGAACTGCAAACCACACGAATTCACCAACTTCCGAACAAGAGACACACGAACCCTGGAAGCAGCCGAACAGGAAAAGCAATATGAACAGCTTACACTCCTGGCAATCAGCATACAGTCAAATCCCCCAATAACGAGACGACACTTCGCTTTGAGGGTCAAGCAGGAACTCTCATCTTTTATTAAGGGCTACCTGCCCGGTATTTATCCAGGTCTCCCACCTGGTGGACACTCCCTAGAGGACCAGAAGGAAGACTGCGACACGGGATACAGCAGCCAATCACACACATTGGGACAATACAGACACCCCCAGCATATCCCTCCCTCTGCCTGTGATACAATCACCCTACATGGGTAATGCAATCACCACAGGCAGGAGAATACACAATGTCTTTCTGTCCTGGAGACAATTGAGGAGTCATTCAATTATCTCTCAGGACAAAGGGAAATCGCCAATACACATGTGGGGACAATAGGACAGACATCACTATTCAATACACAATGTCCCACCCTTTACAATACACAGACATTTAACATATTCCCAGAAGGCTTGGATCTGAGCGCTCAATATATCCAAGGATAGAGGCAGACTCCATTGAGCACATGGTTGCAAAAGGACATAAAATTACACAATGTTACATAAAACATATACATGCAACATATCCCCAGATAGCTTAGGTCCGAGCGCACATTATGGAATGGCGCTCAGACCACACATGTCCAGTTCAATTGCCATGGAGCTAAAGTCTTTCCCATAGTCTTTCATTATACGAATGGGCTCCATAGCAGAGCTATCTGGGGCATCACCGCTCAAACAGGACAAGCATACATGGGGCCATAGTCGCAGGGCAGGAGGCGAGCAAGCAGTCCCTTCCAGGAAACTGGGGCAGACTCTGGTACAGGGTCCAGTCTGCTACACCATCCATATACACAGAGATATACCGTCATCTACACAGAGCTATACCGTCCATATAAACAGAGCTATACCGTCCATATACACAGAGCTATACCGTCCATATACACAGAGCTATACCGTCATATATACAGAGCTATACTGTCCATATACACAGAGCTATACCGTCCATATACACAGAGCTATACCGTCCATATACAACGAGCTATACCGTCCATATACACAGAGCTATACCATCATATTCACAGAGTTATACCATCCATATACACAGAGATATACCGTCTATATACACAGAGCTATACCGTCCGTATACACAGAGCTATACCGTCCATATACACAGAGCTATACCGTCCATATACACAGAGCTATACCGTCCATATACACAGAGCTATACCGTATACATACACAGAGCTATACCGTATACATACACAGAGCTATACTGTCCATATACACAGAGCTATACCGTCCATATACACAGAGCTATACCGTCCATATACAACGAGCTATACCGTCCATATACACAGAGCTATACCATCATATACACAGAGTTATACCATCCATATACACAGAGATATACCGTCTATATACACAGAGCTATACCGTCCATATACACAGAGCTATACCGTCCATATACACAGAGCTATACCGTCTGTAGCGGACTGGACCCTGTACCAGAGTCTGCCCCAGTTTCCTGGAAGGGACTGCTTGCTCGCCTCCTGCCCTGCGACTATGGCCCCATGTATGCTTGTCCTGTTTGAGCGGTGATACCCCAGATAGCTCTGCTATGGAGCCCATTCGTATAATGAAAGACTATGGGAAAGACTTTAGCTCCATGGCAATTGAACTGGACATGTGTGGTCTGAGCGCCATTCAATAATGTGCGCTCAGACCTAAGCTATCTGGGGATATGTTGCATGTATATGTTTTATGTAGTACATTGTGTAATTTTATGTCCTTTTGCAACCATGTGCTCAATGGAGTCTGCCTCTATACTTGAATATATTGAGCGCTCAGATCCAAGCCATCTGGGAATATGTTACATGTCTGTGTACTGTAAAGGGTGGGACATTGTGTATTGAATAGTGATGTCTGTCCTATTGTCCCCACATGTGTATTGGCGATTTCCCTTTGTCCTGAGAGATAATTGAATGACTCCTCAATTGTCTCCAGGACAGAAGACATTGTGTATTCTCCTGCCTGTGGTGATTGCATTACCCATGTAGGGTGATTGTATCACAGGCAGAGGGGAGGGATATGCTGGGGGTGTCTGTATTGTCCCAATGTGTGTGATTGGCTGCTGTATCCCGTGTCGCAGTCTTCCTTCTGGTCCTCTAGGGAGTGTCCACCAGGTGGGAGACCTGGATAAATACCGGGCAGGTAGCCCTTAATAAAAGTTAGAGTTCCTGCTTGACCCTCAAAACGAAGTGTCGCCTCGT
Source organism: Bufotes viridis (assembly GCA_033119425.1). Taxonomy (NCBI): domain Eukaryota; kingdom Metazoa; phylum Chordata; class Amphibia; order Anura; family Bufonidae; genus Bufotes; species Bufotes viridis. The sequence goes on along the minus strand of JAKVIS010000774.1, from coordinate 2,498 downwards.
TATTGGGGGATCTGACTGTATGCTGATTGCCAGGAGTGTAAGCTGTTCATATTGCTTTTCCTGTTCGGCTGCTTCCAGGGTTCGTGTGTCTCTTGTTCGGAAGTTGGTGAATTCGTGTGGTTTGCAGTTCGGGAAGTTGGTGATTGCAGTAGCTGCTGGTCTATCCGGAAAAGGGAATATCGCCTAAACGGAGTTGTGTGCGTAACGGTCCGTTACATTTGGTGGCAAGCGCGGATCATTTCCACAGCCCAGAAGGACATCTACAGGGCAACACCATTCCTTGGATTACAAAGTGAGGGCAACGCCAGTACCCGTACAGCGCCCTATCTACAAAAAGAAAGAACTTCAGGAGAACAAGCATGGCACCCAGCTACACGCAGGAGGAATTTGACAGAGAGCTGAGATCACGGCTGATTTTCTTCGGACCCAACCCCCGGAGAAATCTGTGCAGTTCGTGGAGGAGGATAACAGCAGAGTACCTGCAGTTCATGGCAGATGGTATCGCCCGCCCTCCCCAGCGGCTGAGTGCGTCCGAGAGCTGAAGGTGCCGTCCTTCCTCCACAGCGGCAGTGTGTACCCCAGGGAGCTGAAGGTGCCGTCCTTCCTCCCCAGCGGCAGTGTGTACCCCAGGGAGCTGAAGGTGTCATCCTTCCTCCCCAGCGGCAGTGTGTACCCCAGGGAGCTGAAGGTGTCATCCTTCCTCCCCAGCGGCTGTGTGACCCCAGGGAGCTGAAGGTGCTGTCCTTCCTCCACAGCGGCAGTGTTTACCCCAGGGAGCTCAAGGTGTCGTCCTTCCTCCCCAGCGGCAGTGTGTACCCCAGGGAGCTGAAGGTGTCATCCTTCCTTCCCAGCGGCAGTGTGTACCCCAGGGAGCTGAAGGTGTCATCCTTCCTCCCCAGCGGCCGTGTGTACCCCGGGAGCTGAAGGTGCCGTCCTTCCTCCACAGCGGCAGTGTGTACCCCCGGGAGCTGAAGGTGTCGTCCTTCCTCCCCAGCGGCAGTGTGTATCCCAGGGAGCTGAAGGTGTCGTCCTTCCTCCCCAGCGGCTGTGTGTACCCCAGGGAGCTGAAGGTGTCGCCCTTCCTTCCCAGCGGCAGTGTGTACCCCAGGAGCTGAAGGTGTCATCCTTCCTCCCCAGCGGCCGTGTGTACCCCGGGAGCTGAAGGTGCCGTCCTTCCTCCACAGCGGCAGTGTGTACCCCAGGGAGCTGAAGGTGTCGTACTTCCACCCCAGCAGCAGGACAAAATATTGAAAGGGGAGACAGTTGGTCCCCCTCCACCAGCAGAGAGAGGGTCAGGGAGAGGAGCCTGCTACCCGCTCTCCCCAGCGGCAGTCTACAGTTCAGAGAGAGGGGCTTGTTACACCCTCTCTCCAGCGGCAGCCTAACCCACCAAGGGGAGATGTTACGCCCCCAACGGTGCAGATGGGACCGTGGTCTCTGCACTTGCAGCACAAGGGGCAAGGATGGTCGGTCCTGTCCGCCAGCCACAGAGCGGTTTATCCAGAGGGGAGACAGTCGGTCTCCTCCCCACAACCAGGCTCCCACCAGGCTACTCCGTGGTAGCGCTGGCCCCAGGGCAGAGTCCCGCCGGTCTCTGCCCACTCAGCAACCCACCTAGGCAGTCTACCAGTCCCCCGCACAGCCGTATTGAGGCACCTGGACATGGACAAGTTGCTACTTTATCCAGGTGTAGTAACCATTTATTGGGGTGGGCTGTACTGCTGTTTGTGCTTCGTGGGTGGGTTGTTGACTCAACCAGGGCACTGACCGGCAGGAGGTCAGATACCCTGTTAGTCTCTTTGGTAAAGGGGAGAAATGTAGCGGACTGGACCCTGTACCAGAGTCTGCCCCAGTTTCCTGGAAGGGACTGCTTGCTCGCCTCCTGCCCTGCGACTATGGCCCCATGTATGCTTGTCCTGTTTGAGCGGTGATACCCCAGATAGCTCTGCTATGGAGCCCATTCGTATAATGAAAGACTATGGGAAAGACTTTAGCTCCATGGCAATTGAACTGGATATGTGTGGTCTGAGCGCCATTCAATAATGTGCGCCAGACCTAAGCTATCTGGGGATATGTTGCATGTATATGTTTTATGTAGTACATTGTGTAATTTTATGTCCTTTGCAACCATGTGCTCAATGGAGTCTGCCTCTATCCCTGGATATATTGAGCGCTCAGATCCAAGCCATCTGGGAATATGTTAAATGTCTGTGTACTGTAAAGGGTGGGACATTGTGTATTGAATAGTGATGTCTGTCCTATTGTCCCCACATGTGTATTGGCGATTTCCCTTGTCCTGAGAGATAATTGAATGACTCCTCAATTGTCTCCAGGACAGAAGACATTGTGTATTCTCCTGCCTGTGGTGATTGCATTACCCATGTAGGGTGATTGTATCACAGGCAGAGGGGAGGGATATGCTGGGGTGTCTGTATTGTCCCAATGTGTGTGATTGGCTGCTGTATCCCGTGTCGCAGTCTTCCTTCTGGTCCTCTAGG